>RJWJ010036799.1:0-15882 GCA_004363605.1 Indri indri | reverse complement strand
ATCTTTTCCTCATATTCAACAGAAGATGGCCTTAGCTTCAGACATCACAGCTGTTCAAGGCAGGAGATAAGGCTAAAGGACACAGTAACACTCATAGTTGCACCTTTTACAAGAAAGCAAATTTCACTGCAAACTCAAAATATTTTCCACTTGTATATTACTGGAAGGAAATATATCATGGATCTCCTGGATACAAGGAAGGCTGGAGACTATAGTGGATTTTGCTTGTTGGTTCATTTTTTAATAATTTTGCTGCCCTCAACAAAACCAGCGTTTTTCAGTGAGGAAGAAAAGAGAACATATAACTGGTTGACAACAAGCAGTAGTCTGGCATTCCAGTACCCTTAGCACAAAACCCACTCTCCTCATCCTGGCCAATAGGATGGGGGCCTGGAATAACCTGCCCCAGCCCACCCCACCAGTCCTGTTGGGTACCACTCTGACCCTTACTCACTGCATTCTAGCCAACAGGCCTCCTATCAGTTCCAGGAACAGGCCAACTTTTTCTCCTCAGGGCTCTAACATGCTGCTTCTTCCGTGTAGAACACTCTCTTCTCTCCTCTTTCTATAGCTGGCTCAATCTTGCCTTCATTCTTCTAGATCGTCAGGCTCAGCTGAAATATCACCTTCTTGGAGAAGCCCTCCCTAACCATACCATCTGAAGAACATCTCCCTCCATTATTCTCTGCCAGCAATTAGGGGTTTTTTTCTTCATAATTATCACAATTTGAAAATAATCTCATGTCTTTTGTAAATCTGTTTTTGCTTTTCTCCTCTGCTAGATTGCTGGCATTACTCCTTTACTTCTTCCACCCATTCAACAGATATTTAGTGAGCAACAGCTATGTGCCAAGCACTATCCTAGGTGCTAGGGCGAGAAATGAACAAAACAAAAAGACCCTGCTGAAAGTTCATATTTTAGTGGAGGAGCAAATGACAAGCAAATGAAATGATTAACAGGTATTTGTTGATTTCCATTGTATCCGTAGACTCTATCATAGTGTCTGCTGTACAATAAGTAATTTCTGAGTGAATTAATAAATATGGATTACTTGCTAGACACTCTATGTACACTGAAGATACAGCCCTTATCCTTTAGGAGAGTACCGTCTATTCGTGATTATATTTGTAAGCAGCTAGAATGGCTTTTGGGTTAAAGATAGAAGAATAACTATCTGCCACAATCATTTTTATGCCTAGAATTAAAACTAAAGAACAGTCTGCATGAATTGCTCATTAAGGCAAAGTTGAATAATTAGGAACTATCTCAAAATAATTGGAACAATTTATAAATTATTTGTTTAAAATACTTAGACAAAAGTTTTAATGAGGAGGCTGGAATTAATGTCCTCTAAGTTTCCAAGTTTCTATCCTATTTTTTCCATTGAACCAAAGAGACAACGAAAGATGATGACACTAAGATAAACCAAAAGAGAACTTGAATTATATAAACAAAATCAAGAGATAATATCAGAGCAGATTTTAGAGTCTAACCACTATTATTTTAACCAATCCAGGGGAAAAAATATGTGTTACATATCTTTTCAGCCACTCTTGTCCACAAGGGAAACTTTTTTTACCATTAGATTCCATTAGGAAAACCAAAAATGAAATTATGCTCATTAGTGACATTTGCAGCCCTTGTAATAATGATGATGTATATATTATGTTTTAGGATGTATGATAATAATAAGCCATTTATTGACTAAATGGGGATGGTCCAAAAGGAAAAAGCATTGGTTGTGAAATACAAATCATAATGTAGGGTCTAAAATAAGGTTTCTCAACACTCCTTCTCAGTACTCTGCAGGTACGTCTAGTAGGAAACAAGTAGACTGGATCTCAGATTCCTTTCAAGGTCAAGTCTGTTTCCTCATCTGCAAATTCAGGGTAACAATATTTGATCACAAGATTGTTGGAATGAACGATGAAAAAGTGCTTTGCATACTATAAACTGTTAAGAATTTGGTGAGCTATATTAATATGTAATCCAAACATATTGAAATTGCTCAATATTCTAATCTAATTTCACTAGAATTTTGAGACTAATTATGTCCTAATCTTCTATTGTTATTTAATTTTTCCTCTGATTAAGTCAACTAGTTTACCCCTCCAAAGAAGAATGTAAATTTTGTTTTTAATTCATTAGACACTCTGTCTTGTATTTACCTCAACAATTAAACATATTAAATGAATACCTGAAAAGTTAAATAATAATACAATTTTACTTAAGTCAGTGGATCCGAAAGCTCCCTTTGGGCAAAACTACATCTTATGCTTCTTTTTGTTCACTATCATTGGTGCTAAATAAATGCTGGTAGACTCACTCAGTTGATAAAAATTAGATCTTTCTTAAACTCACAGAAAAGTCTTTTCATTCAGTTTATAAACACTGCCCACCACGTATATTTTTACATAACTTATGTACTTTCATTTTTATACAGTTATGCTTAATGAAAATAATTATTTTCTTATGAGAATATGTTTCATTCAACTTGATGTTGAACACCTACTATGAGCTGGACTCTGGGTTAAGATGGCAAAAGCAATGCAGTTTCTTCATCACTTGGACCATTGCAAAGTTGTCAGTAATAACATGTCTGTAAATAAAAAACAACATTTTTACACAATCAGGGCTTTTAAAGATATTCCCATTCTTGTTCACAGAAATTTTTGCTTGAGAAGTTTGGTCTGTACCATGTGATGTGACCTTATAGAAGATGTGGTAATGGTAGAGAGTGTTCAGCAGATGTATTTTCAAAATGAGTAATTCATTTCAGCCAGATATGTCTCCACACGTTTTTTTTCCAGTTAAAAAAAACAAAAAACAAAAACAGGTAGGAGGAGGAAAGAAGAGGAGGCAGCTAAAGTGATCAGAATAGCACGTGCCAATCCATGGAAAGATTTGCACTTTCCAGAAAATTCTGATAATCATCAAATCCATAATTCCTAACACACACACTGAATTTTAAGTGGAAGTTCGATTTATTTTCTCTGGTATAAATGTATGAATGATAAGGCAGTGTTCTTTGAGATAAAATATGCTTCATCCTGAAAATATATTCACATCTTTCATTCAGATTAGAGATGAATGCACACATCTGGGCCACTTTCCTTGTCATCGAGAGAAAAGGAGAAAAAACATTTTCATTTTTTCCTGTCTCCTAAATATATGTAGACATTGATGAAGATACATAGATATACATATAAACATACGTTCATGTATTTCAATAATTTCTGATTTTTCCTCTCTATTTATTGTTTAATTCTGTGGTTACCATCGGCTTTCCATCTTTAGGTGCTGCTTGTTTACTAAGGAACATGCTTTGCTGACTGCACATATGTTCAATGATATTCCGTCCCCCGGGTGCCAGCACTAACCTGTTCGTTTGAACCAAGCGCATGTTGGCAGGGAGCCCAGATTACTGGGGGCACAGCAACCGCATGAAGCTGAAGAGACTCTCACTGGAGTATTACTGAGGATAAACATTTCAAGCAGTTCGTGTAAAGTTTAGAAATCCTGTTCTCCCAGACATGTGGTTTCCCCCAGCCCTTTGAACAAAAGTGGGCAGAGAAGTACTATCAGTATCCCCCTCTTCTCAATCTGCGTCTCCATATGTAGGCAGGTTCAGTCATGGTCCACAGAACACCCTGGGCCCTCCCTCAGTATGAATGTGAGAATATGAATGTTAGTCTTTTAATGTAAAAGGGACTGTAGACATAAGCTCCACAAAACTGACTGTCCTTGTATATAAGAAGTAAATCAAGCTAAAAGGTTTGCCCTATGTTTCTTCCTTCCAGAAACATTAGCCTTCTCTTAGCCTAACTTGTGGATACACGTGTGTAACTATGGGAGTGGAAGGATTGGAGCCATTGAGTCTGTCTTCTGAAGACACTAAAAAAAAAACTGGAATGACATATTAGAGGAGATCCTCCCTACTGCCAGGGACTACTGAATATAATCGACATCGAAAGGTAGTTTTTCACCCTATTGATCACATTTCTTTAAAACAAAAGTCATCTTTGTTGTCTAACACAATCTCCTATGCAAATACTTTTAATCTTCTACAGCTTTAAAATCAGAATGTTTTATACTATTTGATGTGAATGCTTATGTTAATGTTATGCTCTCTCTGTCCTAAGGAAAGCAAGAAAAGATACCCTCATAATTCATTCATGTATCTTAATTTCCTATATTCAAATTCCTTCTGACAACCCCCACAACCACAAATACACACAGAAAATGATTTATTTTCTCAGAATTTAAGCTGGATTTTTTTTTTCATATTGAGGCTATTCTGTAAGCCTGTGATAACAATTTGTATTATTTCTTTGCATTTTCATTCAATTCGTCAAGATATTATGGTAATTGATGCTGAAAAGGGTGATAGAATATTTTAATTTTACTAGTTGGCAAATCACATGACTTCATTAAAAGTAATTCAAAAGGAAAAGACTGCATGGTGTCAAAGAAAGAATAGTGAGCTTGAAGGAAGAGCCTAGAATTTTAGGGCTAACTCTAGGACCTAGAGTAAATCTCTTTACCTCTTTGGATCTGTTATCTACCTTAGTAAAATGTAACAGTATTGGCAAAGTGTTTTACAAACTCTAAGAACTCTTTAGTATCCATGAAGCACCTAATGTATACATAAAAATATCCAATGTGCTATGAAAATAAAAGCAAAATAATAGTACAGTTTGCCTTCAGTGTTCTTAGATCTTAATTGGTGACACACATTTACACACATTCAAAAATGATAGATCAACATTGGATTAAATGATTAAGTATTAAAATGATAGGGAAAGAAAATGCCGTGAGATCAATACATATTAATTAGCATTTTTGGTAAAATATCATGGAAAACATAGATCCTACAGTATGTGGAGAACTATGCAAGTAACAACCATTGAAGGTTGGGAAAGGAAATTATTCCAAATGTTCAGAAATGGGTGTGAGAATTGCAGATACAGGTGACAAAGGAAGACGAGAAGATGTGTCAACAGAGGCATCGTCCCCTTTCACTGTGCACTTTGCAGCTCCCTGTTTGTGATTACACACTCCACTGCACACTTGTCTTCTCTAAATGGTCACTCCATTTTTCCTATGAATAAGACATGCATCTTATTTTTTTTGTCATATACTGTATTTTTGTCAGCTCCTGTCATTTAAAAACAATTTTATATCCTGTTCCTTACCCTTCTCTCCAGTTGTTATTGATGTCTTAAATATGCATTTGCATGACCTGTCCACCCTCTCTTCTCTAGTCTCTCTTCTCTCAGTTCCCTGCCCTTCTCACCTCCAGTAATGCTTTTCTCCACCCCATCTGTTCTCCAACCCATAAGCCACAATCACAATAATTCCATCACCTCTGAAACCGCAATTTAAACATCAAACTCTCTGATCAACACTTCCTGTATTCCAATCCCTGTTCCCACTCTCATCTCTCTGGGGCATCCTCCCGGCCTACCAACAGCACGCCACCTCCCTCCTCACATAGCCTAGATTCCATGTCCCTGCAGTCCAGCAACATACTCGCATTCCTTGCAAACACTCTCAAATTTTGTTTATATTTTCTCCCTTCCTGTTATCTATTTGTTTAAAAAAAAAAAAGATTAAACATCATTATCTTATTCTCTGGAATTCTAAATAAAAACCTGAAAATCGATTGGGAAAGTAAATGTGGATCCCCTTTTATCATTTTCAATTCATAACTATCAGGATCAATTAGGTCTTCCACTACCTGGATGCCCTACATTATGGTAGTAAGTTTTCTCTCACATTTATCAAGTTTATAATAATTTATCATACACTCGATTATAAAGCAAGTTTCAAAGAAGCAAGTTTCTTTACCCCAGGATAATTAAACCAGAAATAATAATGAAAAGATAAAGTATATAAAACCTACATTTGGAAATTTCAAAACACACTACTAAACAAGTCATGTGACAAAAAATTAACATAAATTTAAAAGCACGATTAAACAATATTTTTAAATGCTGCTCTTTATAAATATTTCATAGAGAACAATGAAAATGGTGGTTAAAGTGAACTTTATAAGTTTAAATGCTTGTGTTTTAACAACGGCAGAGCTGAAAATTAATTAAATTTCTCATTTGGGCAATTTTTAAAAATTTAGGAAAAGAAATACTCAAATATGGTAGAAGGGAAGAAATAATAAATATAAAATTAGAGAAACAGAAAACAAAGATTTAATGGAGAAGTAAATAAGGTCAAACTTGCTTTTTTGACACAACTAATAAAATAGCAAACACCTTGCAAATTTCATTAAGAAAAGCCAGAAATATATAAAATCTCTAGTCAAAAGGGAAAGAAAACCATAGATGTGGAAGAAGTTAGAGAGAAGAAAGGAGTTCTGTTTCCACTACAGTGGCAGAAGCCTCCTATAGTCCATTTCTCCCTCTGATATCAACTAGAAATTTTAGAAAACATCCAAAATAAACTATATACAGTCTCAGAAAAGTAAACAAAAGCATGCAAATTGCTCAAGGGAATTACAATGTGGGGATGCCTGGGGATGAATTTTCTGGGGTTTTTTCCTTATGTGATCTTCCCGGAAGGATAGGTCACAGACATGGGGTCATGGAGAAGTGCTGGCCAATCAGCTAGTACTTCAACAGAAAGCACTATCATTCTTGCTAGTGGAATCAGGGGAAACCACTATTAGCAGGAGAAATAAGGGGAAATATCTAAAGAAATAGAGCCAAAGAAGAATATCCCCTAATGTTATATATGAACTCACACAAATATTCACCCGACTCCTGAAATACGCATGCCTGGGACAGACCAAAACCAGAATAATAATAGAGCTTAACTGAGGTTTCAGCACAACACACAGAATGAGACACATAATTCACTGTACAAAACGAGCTGTGTTGATTGCCTACTAAAATAAAAATATCACACTATCCAGAGAATCATAACTATATCCAAAGTCCACACAACGAAACATTAAAAATGTCCAATAAAAATCCAAAATTCCTCAACATACGAATAAGCAGGTACATGTAGCCAGCCCATTCTCAAAGAAAAAAATATCTAAACAAGCCAATGTCAAGATAATCTAAATGTTAGAATTAACAAATAAAATGTTTAAAGCAGCTATTATAAATATGCACTATGAGGTAAAGAAAAAACAGTTTGAGATGAAGGAAAATATAGGAAATATTAGTAAAAAGTAGAAAATATTAAAAAAATGTAAATTTAAGAGTATAAAGATAAAATCCCAAAGCAATCTACAGATTCAGTGCAATCCCTATAAAAACTCCAATGGCATTTTCACAGAGATAAAAAAAAAATCCTAAAATTTATATAGAGTTATGAAAGACCTTGAATAGCCAAAACAATCTTGAGAAAGAAAAATAAAACTGGAGGCATCACATTTCCTGATTTCAAATTATATTAAAAAGTTAGTTGTGAAGATTGTAATATAATAAAAAAATATTTAGCAAAAACTCCAATATCAAAGTGTTACTAGCTCCATAGAATGAGTTGGGGAGGATTCCCTCCTTCTCGATGTTATGGAATAATTTCTGCAGTGTGGGTACCAGCTCTTCTTTGTAGGGCTGGTAAAATTTGTCTGTGAATCCATCTGGTGTGGGGCTTTTATTTGTTAGATGATTTTTTATTACTGCTTCAATCTCACTGCTCGTTATTGGTCTGTTCATGAGTTCTATTTGTTCCTGATGGAGTCTTGGGAAGTTGTATGTTTCCAGGAATTTTTCCATTTCCTCTACATTTTTGAGTTTATGTGCATAGAGATTTTTATATTATTTACAGATGATATTTTATATTTCCATGGTATCAGTTGTAATATCTACTTCTCCATTTCTGATTGAGCATATCTGGGTCATTTCTCTTCTATTCCTGGTTAATCTAGCTAGAGGTCTATCAATTTTGTTTGTCTTTTCAAAGAACCACTTTTTATTTTATTGATCCTTTGTATTATTTTTTTATTTTCCATTTCATTTAGTTCTGCTCTGACCTTATTTATTTTCTTCTGCTGGCTTTGGGTTTGGTTTGCTCTTCCTTTTCTAGTTCCTTGAGATATGTCATTAGATTGTTAATTAGTGATCTTTCTGTCTTTTTGACGTAGGCATTTAAGGCTATGAATTTTCTCCTAGGACTGCTTTTGCTAAATCCCATAGATTTTCATAGCTTGTATCCCCTTTGTTGCTCAGTATGAGGATTAGTTCATTAATGTGTATTATTTCAATAAAGATGTTATTGTAAATATAAATACGTCTATTCCTTTGCTCATCTGTACCATCAAAAAATATCAATAAAACACCTACTATGCGCCAAACACTGTTTGAGTCATTGGGATACACAGTGAATAAAATAGACAAAAATCTCTGCCCTCATGGAGCTTGTAGCCCAGTGAGACACCTAGTCATTGTGAAGCACTTTGCTATTTAAAAATCATACTGAGTTTGAGTAATAGTGCCAAACAGGAAATAAAAATCAATGATAGTCAAAGTTAAACATATGTCAGCAATTGTTGATAATGCATTGAAAGAAAAATGGATAATTACTGTTGCCCATTGCCAAAGAGTTTGGGTGTGCAGAATTCTGCTGGCAATATGTGCCTGGTTAAGAAAAAAAAATAATAACCTCCACAAGTGAGGATAAGAGCTGTTATATTTACTGAGCTACATCCTGAATATGACACAGTTACTTAAGGACAATGTTGCAGTGCTGAATAAAGCAATTCCTAAGTATGTCAAGTGGCAACGTAAAATGGGTTCATTGCACCCTTGAAAATCCTTCATAATGAAAGATGGCATACAAATATAAGTCCTTTGCTGGGCTAGTAATTTATATTCATGAAGAGGATGCATCTGGCAATGATCATTTAATTAACAAATATAGAGTATTCCAAAGAGAAATGATCCTTCCCTTATGCCAAACGTGTCATCCAGTATCAGTGTCACTGCTGGGGTATCAGGAATGTCAGATAAATCTTCACATGCCTTATACTCTGTGCAGTGGAAGTAATTTCACTTGGGGATAAAACCGCCATTTGGCTCAATTACCTTCGTACAGTGTAATTCTAGAAGGCAGACAGGTTTCTTTTGCAACACTCTTTTAAGTTTCGAAGGCCTTCATCACCAGAATGATTTCCCTGGACGTGGAATATGTTTCATTTCAGCATTAAATGCAGTTTAAAACCAAACCATCTTTGGGAAAGATTGTAGCAGGCAGTTTAGCAGATCTCCCAGTTAGCGAGTCTTTCTAAAGCATGCATAGCAATGAGGAAAGGCTGTCATCACCCAGCATTACCATCCAGGTTCTGAAAACAACCTACAGAGAAGGGGTGATATTTTATCGATAAATTGTGCAATGAGTAATTTATATAAGGTCAACAAAGGTTTATAGTGAGCGTAAGATGGATAGTAAAAAAAAAACAAAAACCCTGTGGTACTTGCTTATGTCTGCTATTCATTTCCCCATGAATTTTGAGTGTTCCTTGTAACTTCTACACATAGAGCTTTCCATTTATACAAAGCACCTTATAATAAGGGGATAGTTTAAATTCACATTCAAATTTGTTTTCCAGCCCATGGGTAAATGATATCTTCTTTAAAAAAAATACAGCAATGTTATTACGCCATGTGCAGAAATGTAAGTTCCATTTTAAAAAGAATATTAAGTAGTCTTTTGAACAAAATAGTTGGATTTTGATGAGCCAAAATATGTATTCTATTCTAGGGAACCCCTAAAATCAGATTATTTAATCAACATCTACCAATTTTATTTGTAAATGGTATTTACAAATTAGGTTTTTATCCAAACCTAATATTTTAATTTTAAGAAGCTAGATGTAGAAGTCTTTTTCAAATGCAGCTGTTTTTGCATTGAAATTTTATCTGTTACTACTTTGCTGAATTAAACAATATATAACATTTAAAAAGTGAAAAAAGCAAAAGGCATGAATGGAAGTTTAGACATGTCTAGGTGTTTTGATTTTGAATTTCTAACCGATTACTTCAAGATGCCATATTTAAAATGTCTTTCATACTACACGTAAGTTTGGTTACCTTTAAGAATGTATATTTCATTTCCCAGGATATGCTGGATTTCAAATCGCATTCAATTTCAAACATCATTTCTACAATTAGCAATATTTGTTGTGTTATAACCTGCTTAAAGTTATAACAACTATCTTTTGCATTGAATAATCACTTCTTGGTAAGAAAGTTATTAAATATTATGTGATGATATATTTTCCTCTATTTCTAGGGGAGGAATGAATCTTTATTTTGTGCTAACCATCCTCTCACACGTCTTTTCTCATTATGTATGCATTGCCATCCCAAGTAGTTTGCAATAGTAAGCCCAGAGCAATATTCTCACTCCCTGTGTAATCCAAACAAATGGGGAAATGAGGGGAGAAAAACATAATTAGCTAGAAGACAGTTCATTCCAGCTACTTAATTTAGGAAAATAAGAGATTGTCTCCCTGGCTTCAGTCTGATCCCAAATGGAAAAATGAATAAAACAAAGAAGTTCACTTTGATGAACTAACAAAGAGAAGATGTCACAGGAGAATAAAGTTTTAAAATTTTTCACCTAAGTTTTTCATCAAATAAATTCAAATTCAATTATATTTCATTTTATTTCCTTTTATATAAAAAGGTTGATAATGCAATACTGCTAAGTTCTTATTTTTGCAAAGTGCATTCAGGTATACAATAACAAAAAAAAAATGGGCCACTTGTAAACTTTGCATTGTTTCTAAACCTTGTAAATTATTAACAATAACCCTTATAATTTATATATACTAACCTTTATTATTCATAAATTATAAGGCATCACCAGCATCTCCCATTTGTACTTATTGAAATTATATTTACCATGCAGCCATCAGCTAAAAGACATTTTTTCCCATAAAGAATAGACATATCACCTGGCTCCTTTATTACGTCGCCTTTGAATTTCTTCATCACTCTGTGGGGAAATAAAACTTTTCTAGATTTCTCAGTGCTCCAGTAAAAGCTGTACCCTCTTGAGACTCTCTACATACCATGAGAATTAGGTCTGTATCCATTTGTTTAGTTAATAGGAAAGGAGAATAAAAACTTCTGTGGCCTGGAGTTAAATCCCTAGGTTAAGCTCCCAAGGTGCAAGAAAACCCAGGTACTGTCTTGCTAGGCATTTACATTTCAAAAATTATGAAGCCCAGACTTTGAAGACACTTTTAGGTCATAAAAACCATAGATATCCAGGGTTTATAAGGCCCTTGGAAAGACATATTAACATTAATTAACATTTTAAAAAGATGGGGTGAGAACCCAGGATTCTTTCCGTCTCTTCTCAAAGGAGCAAAAGTTTTCTTCAGGAGGGAAGGGTCATGGTTATTTAACACTCCATTGTTAATCCATTGTTCTTTGTTCCACACCCACGGACTATCAGGCCCCTCATGTCTGAAGAATTTCCATTGCAAGGATTTTCCATTGCATGCCCAAGGGGTGAGCCTTGAACCAAGGGGATGGTGGAGGATACATTGTTTACTGAGAAGTAATTAATAAGAAATCTATGTGATTCAGAATACCTTGCATACACATTCAAGACACAACTAACAAAAGCAGGTATTTATGCTTCATTTGGAACCAGAGAAGAGCCCAAATAGGCAAAGCAATCTTAAGCAAAAAGAAAAAATCTGGAGGCATCACATTACCAGACTTCGAACTATGCTACAAGGCTATAGTAAGAAAACAGCATGGTATTGGCACAAAAATAGAGACATAGACCAATAAAACATGTCGACATAAAGAAGACAAACTCTGTAAAATAATTCAAGCAGGTTTATTCTGAGCCAAATTTGAGGACTATGGCCCAGAGCCATGCCCGAGAAGCCTTGAGCAAGTGAACTCGCTGTGGCTGGGTTACAGTTTGGTTTTATACATTTCTGGGAGACAGGAATTATAGGTAAAGTCATAAATCAATACATGGAAGGTATACACTGGTTTGGCCCAAAAAGGTGGGCCATCTCAAAGCGGGGGCTTACAGGTTATAGGTGGATTTAGGGATTCTTTAGTTGACAATTGGCCGAAAGAGTTACGCTTTGTCTGAAAGACCAGGAATCAGAGGAAAGGAATGCTTGAGTTAAGGTAAGGGTCTTCTATCCTTTGCGTGATGCTATACTGGAATCAGGTCGGGAAGTAAACCACATAAGAAAAATTTGTTTACTGAGATTTTACCATTTGTAGGCATGATTCAGCAGGCCCCCTTCGAAAGGAATTTTTTGGGAAAAGAAAAAGATCAGGGTTCAGTCCTCACACAGAACAGAGACCCAGATATAAAACCACCCACACACAGCCAAGTGATCTTTGACAAAGCAGACAGCAATTTACGCTGGGAAAAAGAAGCCCTATTCCATAAATAGTGCTGGGAAAATTGTAGAGCCACATGAAGAAGAATGAAACAGGATCCATATCTCTTACCATTCACAAAAATTAATTCAAGACAGATAAAAAATTAAATGTAAGACATGAAACCATAAGAATGCTAGAAGAAAATGTAGGAAAAGCTCTTCTAGATATTGGCCTAGGCAAAGAATTTATGAAGAAGAACCCAATGGCAATCACAGCAACAACAAAAATAAATAAATGGGACTTAATTAAATTTAAAAATCTGCACAGCTAAGGAAATAATCAACAGAGCAAATAGGCAGCCTAGAGAATGGAAGAAAATATTCTCAAACTATACATCTGATAAAGGGCTAATAACCAGAATCTATGAAGAACTCAAGCAAATCAGCAAGAACAAAGCAAAACACCCCATTAAAAAGTGAGCAAAAGACATGAACAGAAGCTTTTCAAAAGAAGATAGAAAATGGCCAATAAACATATGAAAAAATGCTCAATGTCATTAATCATCAGGGAAATGCAAATTAAAACCATAATGAGATATCACCTTACCCCAGTTAGAGTGGCTTTTATTAAAAAGTCCAAAAACAATAGATGCTGGTGTGGATGCAGAGAGAAAGGAACACCTATACACTTTTGGTGGGACCATAAATATTTAAAATATTGAAGCAAGTTTTTCATATTTTTTGGTAATTTCTGCCTATTTTCTGATCTAATAATTATACGCAGACATATCTTTGTTTCTTCATCATTTTGTCCCTTCACAGTACATAGTGCACTGGACACACAAGAAAGCAAAGTGTTTGTCCCAGGCAGAATGCTATTAGCCAGTCAAGATTTGTTCAGTGAATAAGCGTAAACAGAAAATGAACCACTGCTAAATATTGTTAAATATTCAGTATTATTATTGCAACTTAGGATTTGGTAGAGAAGCTCGTGAGTGTGCAAAATGCAGTATGACCTTGGATAATGTAATGCTGTATGTAGTATAACGTTATGTGGCATGTAATGGAATCTGTGTGAGGTAATGTATGGAAGTAATGTAATGAAATGAAACGAGGTTATAATGCTGTGTGTAATGTAATGTTGCATGTAATGTAATGTTGTGTGTAATGTAATATTGTGTGATCCTGTTCTTCCAGGTAAACTGGTAGCTGGAACATCACTCAGAAAGCACTTTAAGACAGAAACCACTCTGTTGTACTTGAGTGTGGACTTGGCAATATCCAAAGTACAGTAAGGTGCTATAGAAAAAAAAAAAACCCTCAACATTCTCCTAAAATTATCTCTCTCTTCTGTTAATGGGGAAAAAATTCCAAACTTTGTAAAATAATTTAAAGAGGTTTATTCTGAGCCAATGCATGTGAGCAGCTCCAGGGAACATAGTCTCAAGAGGTCCTGAGAAATGCACCTGGGGCAGCTATTAACAGGTTGCAGTTTCACTTTACCATTCATGCAGACAGGAATTACAAGCAAAATCATGCAGAGAAGGTATGCATTGGTTTGGCCTGAAAAGGTGGGACATTGAAACAGGGGCTTACAGGTCATAGGTGGGTTCAAAGATTCTTTGATTTGTAATTGGTTGAAGAAATAAAGCTTTTTCTAAAGGCTTGAAATATTTTAAGTTAACGTGAGGAAGTCTGTTAATCGTAGACAAGCTACAATATAGAGACCCAAGTGATCTGTTAAGCAAATTGATGGCTTACAGGTGGTTTAACCTTTCCCCACATGGCCTTAGGTTCTGTTAATAATTATCTATTGTCACATAGAGTCTGTTTTGTCAGTCTTATGATCTCTGTTTTAACATTAATGCTTGTTAGTTGTTACATCTAAACTCCAAAAGGTAGCGGGCATAACAAGGCATGTCCAATCCCCCTTCCCTTCATGGCCAGGAGCTCAGTTTTAAGTTTTTTCTGGGGTCCCCTTGGCCAAGAAGGGGTCTGCTCAGTCAGCAGGGGAGCTTAGGATTTTATTTTAGTTAATACTTATCATTAAAGTGAGATTTTACAACAAACATATTATATAATGTGTATCTTTTACTGAAGGAACATCTGTTCCCTATATTAGATATTTATTCCTAAGTCAGGAATTTAAATTTTTTTAAACGCACTTAAATTTTTATGTAGTCTTTTAATGTATTATTAATTTTTGACTTGTATAGTGCATCAATTGTTAAAAGGGTATTGTTGTATTCTCTTCCGTTTTATCTTTCTTTGGTGTCACAACTGTCAAACAAGAAAGGGCAGGGAGCGTACCAGGCAGAGAGATTAGTCTGAGTGGAGGCTCTGAGGAGTAGGGCGCAGCTGGGAGTTGTAAGCAAGGGGAAGCAGGAAGCCAGGTACGGCTGGAAGGTTGGCCAGCGCCATCCCTCGGGAGCTGGTAGGTCATGTTAAGGCTTATGCAGGGAGAACAAGGGGGAAGTCACTTGGGACTTTTTTAAAAAACTTTTTATTTGGAAACAATTTCAAACTTAAAAGTTGCAAGAATGGTACCAGGAATATCCATATACTCTTAATTCAGATTTCACCAATTATTAGCATTTTTGCCACATTTATCATTTTTTTCCCAAGCCATTTGAGTGAAAGTTGCCTAAGTCATTCCCATTGCCCCTAAATACCTCAAAATATTTCCCAAAAACAAGAGAATTATTTTGCACAACCACAGCAGAGTTATGAAATTCTGGGAACAGGCAGTGTTATGATACCAAAACCTATATTTCGACTTCGTCAATTATCCCGATGTGGGATGCACTCTTTTTCTATTGCCATTGTAGCAGGTTACTACAAACTTAGTGGCTTAAAACAATATAGATTTCTTTTGTAAAGTTCTACAAGCTGAAAATCTGGTACAAATCTCACTGGACTTCCATGGAGGTGAAAGCAGACTGAGTTCCCTTCTTGGGGCCCTAGGAGAGAATCCATGCACTGCTCATTCAGGTAGTTGGCAAAATTCAGTTTTTTGGTGTTGTAGGACCAAGGTCCCTGTTTCCTTGCTTGTTGTGAAGTGAGGGTTGTCACCACATTCTAGAGACCAGTGCATCTCTTGGCTTCTTGTCCCCTCCTTCCATTCTGAAGACCAGCAGTGATGGGTTGAGACCATCTCACATCCCCCTCACTGTCCTTCTGTCTTTGTATCTCTCTTTCTGACTACAACAAGGAAAGATTCTCCCCTTTTTAGATCTCATGTGATTAGGTTGAGCCTGCCCAGATAATCAGGATAATCTCCCCCTCTCAAAAGCTGTCACCTTCATCACGTTTAAATGGTCTCTTAGCCATGTAAGGTAGTATATTCCCAGGTTCCAGGATTAGGGAGTGGACATCATGGGAAGGGGCAGGACATTATTCTGCCTGCAACCTAGGACAACAGTTCTGCAACCTGGCACCCTAACAACCTTGCATGTTTCCACATTGTCTGTGTAGGCAAAGCTTGGCCACAGTGTGACCTGACGTCGTGGCAAAATGTCCTGTGATTCCTCCTGGACCCAAGGGAGGC
>RJWJ010036798.1:0-15710 GCA_004363605.1 Indri indri | reverse complement strand
GGCATGTGCCACCATGCCCGGCTGATTTTTTCTATATATATATTTTTAGCTGTCCAATTAATTTTCTTTCTATTTTTGGTAGAGATGGGGTCTCGCTCTTGCTCAGGCTGGTCTCGAACTCCTGAGCTCAGAACGATCCGCCCACCTCGGCCTCCCAGAGTGCTAGGATTACAGGCGTGAGCCACCGCGCCCGGCGAGTCTAGAAGTCTTGAGTCAAATTCTTACTTTGTGATTTATTAGCTAAATGACTTTGGGTAAGCCTCCTAATTTTTGAATTCCCATTTCTCTCAGAGTAAAAGCCAGTCCTTCCAGTAGCTTTTGAGGTTTTACATGGTCTGCCCTCCCTCACCTCCTCCCTTTTTGATCTGCTGTCATCTTCCCCCTTGTTCACTCCATTCCAGCCACATTGACTTGTTCCTTGAATACATCAGTCACACTCTTTATCTTAGGACCTTTGCACCAGCTATTCCCTCTAGTGGGAAATAGCTAGTTTTCCACATAGAGATAATACAAATGGCTAATTGCCTCACCTCCCTCAAGTTGTTGTGTAAATTCACTTTTTCAATGAGGCTTTATCCTTCCTTTCTTTAAAAATTGTACCTTTAGCCCCCATGCTTCATGCCTGTTCATCTTTCTCTGCTCTGTTTTCTTTACCGTAGCACTTAAAACTTTATAACATACTTATTTGTTAAATTTATTGCTTCTTGGTTCCCTCCCTGTGATATAAGGTCTTTGAAGGCATGTATTTATTTTGGTAATTTGTTTAGTACACTGTGCTAGTACAGTGCCTGGCATATAGTTAATACTCAATAGATATTTGTTGATCAAATAAGAGTAAAAATAACCTGTCTTTCTAACCTCATGTTTGTTTATAACCAAAGTATGAAATGTGATAAGCATAACATGAGTTCTTAAAGTGTTTTGTGAACTTTAAAGCATTATACAAATAAGGATATAATTATTCCCTTCCCATTGAAATGGTAAATAACACGTGATTATTTAAAAAAAACTCGTGTATATTCACATATATTATCACATCTCTCCTAAACTCCAGCCCTTTGTTTCAAACTGGTACCTCAGACTCAACACTCCCAGCATCTTTTCTTCTCTTCCCCTCCTGTGATTTGTTGAGTCACATGAGCCAGAAATGTGAGCATCATTGTCACTTCTCTATTACTTTCTAAATATTTCAGTTTTTGGTTATTTTGGGTTTTTTGTTTTGTTTTTGAGACAGTCTCACTCTGTCACCCCAATTTAGAGTGCTGTGGTATCATCATGGCTTACTGCAGCCTCATACCCCTGGGCTCAAGCGATCCCCCTGCCTCAGTCTCCTGAGTAGCTGGGACTACAGGCATGTGCCACCATGCCCAGCTAATTTTTCTATTTTTGGTGGAGATGGGGTCTCCGTCTTGCTCAGGCAGGTCTTTAACTCCTGACCTCAAGTGATCCTCCTGTGTCGGCCTCCCAGAGTGCTGGGATTACAGGTGTGAGCCACCATACCCAGCCATTTCTAAGTATTTCTGAATCTGTAGCTGCTTCTGTATCTGTGCTCCTGGTCTCCTAATTCAGGCCCACAACAACTCTTACTTGGAATATTTCCATGATCTCTCACAGTTCTGTTTTTAGTCTTGTTCCCTTTTAAATTCTGTCATATTGTCTTCAAAATGGTCTAACAGATATTTGATTTTTCTACTTCCCCTTCTTAAAAGTATTCAATAGTTTCCAGTTATTAAAAGACAGAATTTAAACTTTGTGTAGTATTGCAGGCCCTTTATGATCTCGGCGTTTGCCTTCCAGTCCAGCCTTACTTCTCTACCTTGTAGTTAATACATGAGCAAATACAGTTCTTTCAGGTCCCAGATGAGCTTCAAATCTCATCTCAAATGCTACTTCCTCCGGGAAACCTTCCCTGACTTTCCGAAAGAAACTTAGATACATTTTCTTCTTTGTTCTCATTATATTTTATAATTTATAAATTTACCCTGCTAACCCTCCTGTGGTCTATAAGCATCCTAAAAGCGAAAAGATACTTGTCTTTTTGCCATTGTATCTCCAGTGCCTACCATGGTGCCTATCACCTAAAAGATATTAAAATAAATTTGTTGAATAAATAAATTTGTTGAGAAAATGCTGCATAAATTTAGAAGATGCCCCTTCTGTTATGTTCTGGGAGCAGAAGAACAAGGTTGGAGTCTTGGTTTTGCCATTTACCATCTGTGTGACCTTGGTTGAGTCACTTGAAGTCTCTGAGCCTTAGTTTCCACAACTTAGAAATGAGGATCAGGGCAGGTGCAGTGGCTCATGCCTGTGATCCTAGCACTCTGGGAACCCAAGGCAGGAGGATTGCTTGAGCTCAGGAGTTTGAGACAAGCCTGAGCAAGAGCAAGACCCCGTCTCTACCAAAAGCAGAAAAATTAGCCAGACATGGTGGCACACACTTGTAGGTTCAGCTACTGGGGAGACTGAGGCAGGAGGATTGCTTGAGCCCAGGAGTTTGTGGTTGCTGTGAGCTACGCTGACGCCATGGCACTGTAGCCTCGGCAACAAAGTGAGACTCTCTCAAAAAAAAGAGGATCAATAACCGCTTTATCTATATCACTAGGTTTCTGTGTCAGTCAAATATGATTATGCTTGTAAAGGTGTTTTATAAAGTATAAAGCATTGTATAATTGTTAATTATTATGTAATGGTACAAGCTGCACTTTCCTCACAACTTTTGACTCATTTTTTTCCTTGCACATATTGTTGAAGGCCCTTTTTCGTCATTGAAGCCGTAGCTATTCTTCTATAATATGTGTTCTGTTCATATCCATTTTCATCAATAAGTGTCATGTACTCTGTATAACATCTTAAATGTGACAGATTTAAAGGCTTTCCCTGTATTCCAATGGATTAAGAAAGGTTACAAAATCCTAGAAAGTTCTCAAGGATTCTGTCTTGATTCTATAATTTTTTCTTATTTAAAAAAATTTACATTTTTGCAACTTTAGAACTTAAAAGGAGTTTTAAAAATGTAACGTGAACCCATTTGTTGAGCACTTTTCATGTAAGACTTTGTATTATTCTAATTCTTACTGTAACTCTGTGAGGGAGATATACCCATTTTACAGATGAGAAAACGCATTTCCTAGGGAGGTTGTCATTTTGTTGGAATCTCACAGATTTAAAAAAGTGGTGAATCTAACATTATTTGATCAACTCTGCCTGAGTCACAAAGTTGTGATCTTAACTATTCTGCTGTTTCTAGTGTTTCTTTTTGTTTTTCTCTTTCTTTTTTTAAGCAGTGGTTCCCTCAGTATTAATAGGTCTTTGTGAAAAAAGTTATGTGGTCAAATAGGATTTAGAAAAGTTCTGGCTTAAGACAGATTTCTTTACAGCATGACTTCCCTGAGACCTACATGTCTCATTAACATACGTTATACATTGGGAGTGGTAAGAGAATGACCAAAGGATTCAGAGCTTCTCAAAATGATTTGACCTTGAAAAGAGCATGTTATGGTACTAGTGGTCTCACTGAATGCTTTGAGGATACTACACTTTGCTATTCTGCTTCCCTGTAGTTCCTCTGGGGTTGTTGCTCTGAAATGCGGGAACCGACTGCTTTTGTGTGCTGGTTTTCTGGAGAACTAGTATGGAGGCATTAGGCCAGGTAGTTTTTAGAAACTTCAGTGGTATGGGGGCTGCCATTTTTTTCCCCCCATTAATCTTCTAAGGCAAATGGTACAGCTCAACCAATGTAGCCTTCAACTTTATTGTGTTCCTAGGAGATGAGCTATAACTGAGCTGCTGCCCCCACCTTTCATCTAACAGGCTAGAAACAGGAGAGTAAGGTTTCAACTTTGGGAGTGAGCAAAAACCCTTGAGCCAGGAGCAAGAAATTTTTCCTTTCTGTAATGATAGGTAGTATCACACTGAGAATGCTGTAAAGCCTGCTGTTACTTCTCTTCCGCAAGGTATGCAGACAGACCTGGGGATCAGGAGAGAAGAAACAATACCTTTGATCCCCGACCCCCAGTCCCTTAAATTAAAACAAACTTTAAGAAATTTGTTTCCCCCCTCTTTTTTTTTGAGACAGAGTCTTGCTTTTTTGCCCTGGGTGTAAAGAGCTGTGGTGTCATCATAGCTCACTGCAACCTCAAACTCCTGGGCTCAAGTGATCCTCCTGCCTCAGCCTCCCAACTAGCTGGAATTACAGGTGCACGCCACAGCACCCGGCTAATTTTTCTGTTTTAGTAGAGACGGGGTCTGACTCTTGCTCTCGAATTCCCAAGCTCAAACAATCCTCCCTTCTTGGCCTCCAAGAATGCTAAAATTACAAGGATGAGCCACTGTGCCTGGCTTTGTCCTATGTCTTTTAAAGGTGTAAAGGTTACCTGAGTGGTGTTCACCATTTCAAACTTGTATCTAGCAGTATGAAACTTTTATCTACCAGTGAAAAACAATGAAAAGATTTCCCCAATAGGGTAACATTTTTTGACATTTTTTGGAGGGAAGGGGCAGTTTTCCAGTCACTCTTTAACATTTGGCTAGATTGTGTTGCTCTCAAAGGGGTTGAAAGTTGAAACAGTTGTGTGTGTTGCTACTGTCATGGACAAGTTGGCAACAAGACCCTTGGAGTATTAAACTATTAGGTTCTATGGGAGTTTGATGTGAATACCATGATATTTTTTCCGTGTACTAGAGTTTGTCCTAAAGTAAGTGTCCACGAATAAATTTGTGTTACTCTGATACCATTCTTATTTGATAATTCAGGTAGTAAAGAATACTCAGTTCCTTACCTGAGTGCATTGAGAATGTGAAAGTTTTGCTTTTTTAGAATATTTTAAACTCAGATGTTTTTATTCTGGATGAATGGAAACTAGAAAATGGATCTTTTATTGCAGTAAAGTCAAATGTTAAGTTTTCATTAGCCTGCATTTTTTTTTTTTTTTTTTGAGACAGAGTCTTGCTCCGTTGCCCGGGCTGGAGTGCCATGGCGTCAGCCTGGCTCACAGCAACCTCAAACTCCTGGGCTCAAGCGATCCTTCTGCCTCAGCCTTCCGAGTAGCTGGGACTACAGGCATGTGCCACCATGCCCGGCTAATTTTTATATATATATTTTTAGTTGTCCAGATCATTTCTTTCTATTTTTTAGTAGAGACGGGGTCTTGCTCTTGCCCAGGCTGGTCTCGAACTACTGACCTTGAGCGATCCACCCCGCCTCGGCCTCCCAGAAGGCTAGGATTACAGGTGTGAGCCACGCACCTGGCCTAGCCTGCATTTTTAACTCTTCATTTTCTGGTTGGAGAGCTGTTCCTCAGTTGAATTCTCTGTAATGCATTAATACTGAAGTGAAAGCTTTCAAGGAATATGGGTGACTAGAAAAGGATCTTTTATAGTTGTATTTTGCAGTCAACAACAACATCTTGGAAATACCAAATGCATCTTTGAAGAAACTTGAGACTTCAAAGGAATATAAACTTTCTATTATAAATAGTGGTAAAAATTTATTCGAGATCTAATGGATTACTGTACATATATAGGTACCACCTATTATGAATGAGCCATTTTAGTCGTTGCATGACTTTTTACTATGAAGGCATTGAAATCTATCTGGTATTAAATTGTAAGTTCCTAATTTTGTCAAATACAGAATGGTGGATGTCATAGGTTAGAATCTGGGCATTCTTTATTTCCAGTTTAAACCTTCTATTCTAGCTGTCTGAATACCTGATAATATTTACACGAGGGAGTAAAACACAATGTGATAAAGTTGTATCAAAAAATAAAACTTGGCTGGGCTTGGCGGCTTCATGTCTGTTATCCCATCACTTTGAGAGGTCAAAGGAAGAGGATCGCTTTAGGCCAAGAGTTCCAGACAAGCCTGGGCAACCTAGTGAGACCTCATCTCTACAAAAAATGTAAAAAAATTAGCTGGGTATGGTGGTGTGTGCCTGTAGCACCAGCTACTCGGGAGGCTGAGGCTGGAGAATTGCTTGAGCCTGCAAGTTTGAGGTGGTTGTGAACTCTGATGGCACCACTGCACTCAGCATGGGTGACAGCAAGAGCCTGTCTCTAAAAAATAAAACTTAAGGTATCTGTAGTTACATGTGACTTTTGTGTTAAGGATTCAGTTGGGTCGAGGGTGTGAAAGGACTGATGAATAAGGGGTACTGTTGTGGTATAGGGCAGTATTAGAGGAGGACAGTGAGATTTTTACCCATTGTTTTATAGGTTTATGAACTAAGTGAGGAGGCCTTCGGAAGTTGACATTTTAATTTTGTTGTTAATTTTTGTTGATGTGCTGCTTAGTACATCTCCTATGTGCTGCCTAGACTGTACCACATTTGCTCTTTATTTTGTTGGGTATTCTGAAAAGCTTTGTCAGTGTGTGTATCTCTCTCTCTTGCTCTCTTATAAAGAACCAGCCGTTCTCAGTGATGTTCATAAATTGAATTGTTGTGGCTGGATATGAGAAAATAGTCTAGTATCAGTGGTATTCTTTACTGTATATTTTATCTAATTTCTTGAAAGCTTTCCTCCTTTGATTAAACTAGAATAACTTTTGTTCTTCACTTTATTCTAGGGAATATACTTCAATTTCTCACTGAGACTTAAAGGCTCTATGGATCAAAATATTTTAGAGATGTATTGGTCTACCTTCTCACCTGTAGGGAAGGCCTTTCATTGTACTATGTACAGATGCTCCTTGACTTAGGGGGTTACATCCCAATAAACTAAGTTGAAAATACCGTAAAGTCAAAAATGCATTTAATTCTCGTAACCTACTAAACATCGTAGCTTAACCTAGCCTACCTTAAAGGTATTCAGAACACTTAACATTAGGCTATAGTTGGGCAGAACCATCTAACACAAAGCCTATTTTATAATAAAGTGTTGAATAGCTCATGTAACTTACTGAATACTGTCCTGAAAGTGAAAACCAGAATGGTTGTATGGGTACCCAAAGTACAGTTTATACTGAATGTGTAGTGCCGTCGCACCATCATAAAGTTGAAAATTGTAAGTTGAACCATTGTAAAGTTGGAGACCAAAAACAAGTGGTCCTCTAACCTCTGTGTGGAATTGACTAGTAGCTTACCAAATCACCATGAAGCCCTTGTCCATTTTTAGGCAGGTAGTGTTTTAGAAAATTTACATGTCTATACATGTAACATTTTTATAACTATAAAAGTAATGCCTGTTATTTTTATAAAATTTGAAATAATACAGAAAAAGCCAATCTCTGTAGTAGCACTATAACGGCTAAAAGTAATAGCTCTGGAGCTAAAAGTCCCAGGTTCAGATTTCTGCCTCCACCACTACTCAGTTGTAAGATCTTTTATTTAACTTGTTTGTGCCTGGCAGATGTTAACTGTTCAGTAAATGTTAGTTCTTATAAAAAATAATGGTAAACCTGACACATAGGTTTGTGGGTGTGGGTGCGGTAAATTGTACATGAAATTGACCGTTTTAACTATTTTAATGTATATAGTTCGTTGGCAGTAAGTTCGTTGCACATTGTTGTGCAACCTATATCACTGTCTACCTCCTCAACTTTTTCATATTCCCAAATTGAAACTCTGTACCCATCAAACAATAACTCCCATTGTCCCCTGTTCCCCTGACAACCACCATTCTACTTTCTGATTTTATGACTTTGACGACTACTGCATATAAATAGAGTTGTACAATATTTGTCATTTAGTGTCTGGCTTATTTTACTTAGCATAAGATATCTTCAAGGTTTATCCATGTTGCAGCATGCGTCAGAATTTCATTCCTTTTTGAGGTTTAGTAATATTCCTTTGTGTGTATATGTCCCATTTTGTTCATCTGTTGGTGGACATCTAGATTGTTTACACCTTTGGCTATTGTGAATAATGCTGCTATGTACATGGGTGTACAGATATCTACTTGAGTCTCTGGTTTCAATTCTTTGGGCATATATCCAGAATTGGAATTACTCGATCATGGCAATTCTGTTTTTCAGGAACTGTCATACTGTTTTCTGCTGTGACTGTACCATATACATTTCTATCAGCAATGCACAAAGGTTCTAATTTCTCCACATCCTGGCTAATACTTGTTATTTTCTGTTTTCATTCTTTTTTTTTTTTTTTTTTTGAGACAGAGTCTCACTCTAGCCCGGGCTAGAGTGCTGTGCCATCAATCAGCCTAGCTCACAGCAACCTCAAACTCCTGGGCTCAAGCAATCCTACTGCCTCAGCCTCCCGAGTAGCTGGGACTACAGGCATGCGCCACCATACCTGGCTAATTTTTTCTATATATATTTTAATTGTCCGTCTAATTTCTTTCTATTTTTAGTAGAGACGGGGTCTCGCTCTTGCTCAGGCTAGTCTTAAACTCCTGAGCTCAAACCATACGCCACCTGGGCCTCCCAGAGTGCTAGGATTACAGGCATGAGCCACTGTGCCCGGCCTTTAAATCTGCTGATTGCGAGAAACTGAAAAGGCCTGATCACTTCATATATTCACAGAACATTTGTTGTATACCTACTGTGTAAAAGATAGAAACACAGGTGTTGAAGAAGATATGAAGATAAATGACACAACCTCAGTCCTCAAGAACTGCGGTCCCCAACCCTGGGGCCGTGGACTGGTACTCGTCTGTGGCCAGTTAGGGACTGGACCGAGCTGGGCTGCAAAGCTCCGCTGCCACCCCTCTGTGGAAAAACTGTCTTCCATGAAACTTAGTATGGGGGTGGGGCACACAGCAGGAGGTGATCTGTGGGCAAGTGAGGGAAGCTTCATCTATATTTACAACCGATCCCATAGCTGGCATCACTGCCTGAGCTCCACTTCCCCCTTCCCCTTAGAAAAATTGTCTTCCATGAAACTGGTCCTTGGTGCCAAAAAGGTTGGGACCACTGCTCAAGATGATGTAGTTAGTGGAGAGGACATGTATTAAAATAACTATAATACTAGATACACTATATTTATAAATTAAGTAACTACCATATTAGGAACAAGTGCCTCTTAAGGATAATAGGAACAGTACTTTTTACAACTTGTGTTCAAGTATGATAGGCTTACCAAATCCTGAAAGTTCTACTTTCAAAACTTCATTTATTTCATTTATTTGCGTCTATCCCAACTTCTCTTGCCCTTACCCACTTAACGCCTCCTTTTAATAATGATTAATATTTTGTGGGCCGCCTTAGGTGTCAGCCACTATTCTGAGCCCTTTAAGTTAATTAATTAGTTTAATCCTCACAATACTCTAAATTTAGATGCTATTATTGTTCCCATTTTATAGATGGAAAAAATGAGGCACAGAGGTTAAAAACTTTGCCCAAGGTCATAATACCTAATAAGTACCAGAGCTGGAATATAGAATCAGCAAGTCTGACTCTTAAGCTTAAACTGTTAAGCTTTATACTGTACTCCTCTAATCTCTGTGTTTGCATGTATATATGTATACATATGGATATATATGACACATGTATGTCATTGTTTTAGTGGTTGTATATTTCACTGTGTGGATATACCTTAATTTAGTTAATCTGTCCCCTTCTGAGAGACGTTTAGGATGCTTCCAATTTGTGTATATGTGTTATGATAACTAGCGTTCACTGAAACATCTTACATACATCTTTACACATTTAAGTATACTTGTAGTTAAAATTTTGGCCAGGTGAGGTAGCTCACGCATGTAATCCTAGCACTCTGGGAGGCCAAGGCAGTCAAGGGGAAAGCAGGAGGATCACTTGAGCTCAGGAGTTCAAGACCAGCCTGAGCAAGAGCGAGACCCTGTCTCTACTAAAAATAGAAAAAAAAAATTGGCCAGGCATGGTGGCACACACCTGTAGTCCCAGCTACTCAGGAGGCTGAGGCAAGAGGTTTGCTTGAGCTCAGGAGTTTGAAGTTGCTGTGAGCTAGGCTGACTCCACAGCACTCTAGCCTGGGCAACAGAGTGAGACTCTGTCTCAAAAAAATAAAATTTCTAGAAGTGTAATTACTGAGCCAAAGGGCATGCACCTTTAAAATTTTGTTAGATGTTGTTAAATTGTCCTCCAGATACTTGTAACAATTTACTTTCACACCAACAAGCTGTAAGAGTTTCTAAAACAACTGAATTTAAATCTAAACTTGGGAGTAGTGTGGCCAGAGATGAGAACTGTTTGTCTTGAAGTGCCTTTGGGAACACTTATGTACCTTATTAGCAATCCCTTTCTAAAAAGCAAATAACTTTAGATTTTGATTGTCGGCTATGTCACTATCGGGAAAAAAAGGTTTTTTTGTTTGTTTGTTTGTTTGTTTGTTTTTTTTGGAGACAGGGTCTTGTTTTCTTGCTGGGGCTAGAGTGTAGTGGTGTCATCATTGCTCAACTGCAACCTCAAACTCCTGGGCTCAAGCTATCCTCCTGCTTTCTCCAGCCCAATAGCTGGGACACGGGCATGTGCCACCACGCCGAGCTAATTTTTTCTATATTTTGTAGGGAAGCAATCTCTCTGGTGCTCAGGCTGGTCTTGAACTCCTGGCCTCAAGCAGTCCTCCCAGCTTAGACTGCCAAAGTGCTAGGATTATAGGCATGAGCCACACACCCAGCCTGGTTTTTTTGTTTGTTTGTTTTTTAATTTGCTGTGTTTCCCAGACTGGAGTGTAGTGGCTATTTATGGGCACTGTTATAGCTCACTGTAGCCCTGAACTTCTGGGCTCAAGCATTCCTCCAGCCTTAGTCTCCTGAGTAGCTGGGACACTATGCCTGGCTGACAAATTGATATCTCGTCATTATGATGTTTTAAAATTGGGGGCAACTTCAGGCGTAAGGAATATGTAGGGTTTCTAGTTGAACTTGGAATTGGCAGAGGCAGAGAGCCAAACATTTCCACATCAGCAGGGTCATACTGTTTTCAGTGAGCGGGGATCTTAAGACAGGTAGACCAAATTCCTTATGAGACTTAGATTTGGCCGGGCATGGTGGCTGTCACCTGTAATCCCAGCACTTTGGAAGGCCGAGACGGGAGGATTGCTTAAGGCCAGGAGTTCGAGACCAACCTGGGCAACCTAGTGAGATCCCTGTCTCTACCAAAAATTTTTTAAAAATTAGCCAGGCATGGTGGTGTGTTCCTGTAGTGTCAGCTACTCAGGAGGCTGAGGCAGGAGGATTACTTGAGCCCAGGAGTTCAAGGCTGCAGTGAGCTGTGATTGCTCCACTGCATTCCAGCCTGGGCAACTGAGCAAGACCCCATCTCAAAAAAAAAAAAAAAAAAAAGAAAGAACTTAAGTTTCTTTGCCAAGTGGTTTTTCTTGCTCTAATGGGTCACTTGTCTTCCTCTTCATCCCATTTCTCTGTTTTTAGGGTGAAGGTGATTTATTCAATACATTTAGATTTTGTTTAATGAATTTAGCATTTATTAGTAGGCTTTCACCTGCACAGAGTAGGGGGATTACCTTTAGAGGTACCACAGTCCCAACACACAAACATACATTCTTTTATCCCATTCTCAGGGCCTACTATTAGGAGTAAAATGAAATAAACTTAGTTTTCTTAAACATCCTTGAGGAGCGACAGGATATTTCACTAATTCAAGGGCATGAAATGTGTTCCGAGTTACCATCTCCTTTGAGATTAAAAGAGCATTGGAGATTATTTCATTAATTTATCATTGGTGATAGTGGTGTTTGTCTTACTTGATTCCTATTCAGGAAGTCTTGTCGTTTTACTTCCAAGGAGCAAAGCTTGTCTTCTGGACCTGTTAATATCAGTTCTCTTCCATTTACATAAATTGACTTTTTTCCACCCCTTCACATTCTTCATTTTTTTTTTGGCTAAAATTAGTTTGTGGCCACTCTTAGACTTGAATTGGGAAAGGGATATAATATCAATAAAGAGAAAGTGTCCATCAGAGTAAACTCCATGAAGGGAAGAATTTTGACTCATTCACTGTTAAAGCCCTAGCACCTAGAAAAATACCTGCCCCATAATATGTGATTAATTTGTTGAGTGAGCAGGTAATAGAAAATGAATTGTGGTGTGCTCATAGTTGGCATTCTATATACCTGTGGTCCCCAACCCCTGGGCTGGGGACTGGTACCGGTCTGTGGCCTGTTAGGAACTGGGCCAAACAGTAGGAGGTGAGCAGTGGGCCAGGAGCGAAGCTTCATCTGTATTTTCAGCCACTCCCCATCACTTGCATCACTGTATAAGCTCTGCCTCCTGTCAGATTAGCAGCAGCATTAGATTCTGATAGGAGCAGGAAACCCTACTGTAAACTGTGCATGCGAGGGACCTAGGTTGCTTGCTGCTTATGAGAATCTAATGCCTAACGATCTGAGATGGAGCTGAGGCAGTGATGCTAGTGCAGGGAAGCGGCTGCAATAAATACAGATTATCATTAGCAGATTTGATTGCACAATAAATGTAATGTGCTTGAATCATCCCAACCCCACCACCACCCTCCATCCTGTCCCATGGAAAAATTGTCTTCCATGAAACTGGTTCCTGGTGCCACAAAGGTTGGGGGCCACTGCTATGCATCATTTAAGATGAATGAATTAGTTACATGTATCAACTTGGATAAACATCAGAGGTAATATTAAAGAAAAAAAGTAAGTTGGATCAGGCATGGTGGCTCATGCCTATAATCCTAGCACTTTGGGAGGCCGAGATAGGAGGGTCACTTGAGGCTAGGAGTTTGAGACCAGCCTGAGCAAGAGCCAGACCCTGTCTCTACCTAAAATAAAATAAAATAAAATAAAAAGAATAAAGTAAGTTGCTAGCCACCCTTAACTGTTCTGCAGTGTTTTTGTACTTCAAAATACCGTGTTGTACATGATGAAAACATAACAATGTTATCTGTCAATTAAAAAAAAATAAGTTGCAAAGGCGTATATATAATATAATATAATATTTTTTAAAACTTGCAAAACATACAGTTTCTTTATATAGATAACATCTGCACACAAAGTAAAAGTACTAAAAAAATTATGGCAGTGGTAAATACCACATTCGGTATAGTAGTTACCTTTGAAGAAAAAAGGGAGGGAAACAGGATTGGATTACTCAGGAGCTTCAGTTTTATTTCTTAACCTAGGTGGTTAGTAAATGATTGTTACATTATTCTCTATGCTTTTTTCTAAATTTGAAATGCTTAATAAAAATAGAGTATAGATTAGGGATCAGATAACTAAGGGCCTGCAGGCCAAATTCTGCTTGCAGCCTGTTTTTGTCCAGTCTGTGAGCTAAGAATTATGAATGGTTTTTATAATTTTAAATGGTTGAAAAAAATCAAGATTATTTTTTGACATGTGAAAATTATGTGAAATTCAGATTTCAGTGTTCATAAATAAAATCTTATTGGAAACATCACACTCATTTGTTTATATGTTGTCTATGGCTGTTTTTATGCTGCTACAGTGTCAGAGTTAGTAGTCATGACAAAGATGTTAAGGCCTCCAAAGCCTAAAATATTTACTTATCTGGTCCTTTATGGAAAAGGCTTGCCAACGTGATGTAGATGAATTCTGGTCCCAGATGTAGATGAATTCTGGTCCCAGATTAATGGTAGTGTAACTGGGCAGGTGAGCTATTATTTAGTGAATACTTCTTATAAGTTGGAGATAGTTATCCCCAGATTGTACTTTTTGGACATTTTAATCAAAAGAAAATCAATCATCTAGATAATTGTCTTTCTTGGAAGCTTCAAAATGATTGCCCGGTAATAGTCTCATCCTGTTGAGTAGGTTTAAATCTAACGCATTTCACCCTTATGAATCACTCTTCTTCTTTTTTTTTTTTTTTTTTCTTTTTGTGCCCTCTGACCCACTCCCCCCCAGATGTGGCCCACTCTTGTTGTTAAAATTCCTGATTATGATTTCACCTTGGAAGATGTGCTAGTTTTAAATACCTACCACAGCTGTGATTTGGGATTGGTATTTCATGGTAGTTTAGTGTTTCTTATTTCCAGCAGTTTTCGGCAAACCAGTAGCAGTTTAGAGGAATGTAATATCTGAATATAAAAACAAATGTAGTCACTGAGCCAGGGCATCAGCAATCCTTTTTTAAAGTTTTTAAAATGTATTAAACTTTGCCCAGGTGTTAGCTTTGGGAACTTAACCTATATGTAGCAGGAGTGGTGGTTTAAATCTATTACAATATACTTGATATATTTAGAATATATTTAGAAGACATAAATTCTGTATCCCTATGGAAGAAATTTTTCTTAAGTGGAAACTTCCATTTTAGAGCAACATAATAATAGGTTTGACTATTTGTAGAAAAGCATTGACTTAGTCACCAATTATTTCTCTGAGAAACGCTAATCTTTCTCTTGCACACCATTGGGTAGGTAGTCTGAGACATTTAGCACCAGAAGTCAAGTAATCCTTTTTGAAGTAACTGTCTTTTGTTGATATTCTTTCCAGACTGCATAAGGTTATGCTGCTCTTATCATAGAAGAAGAATCAGAAAAGGCAAAATCAGATGATTTGAGTGTTCTTCATCTTTTTTCCTTAAGAAAAAAAGTGTTTTAAGAGCTATTTTAGTTTTCAAAGACATAGCCACAGTATTTTTTAATTAACTGGAAGTATTTAATGAATTTATCTTTTTAAAAGATCCTTCAAAAAGGGATCTTAATAAAGTTGCCTTGGATATCATATAAAAAGCAGTGAACATAAAATATCTAGTTCAATGACCTGTTTTCCCCTAAGAAATTTATGGATGTGTAAGTAGAATATAGCATGATCTTCTGAACTCCTCTGTAGTTAATATTTCAATCAATATTGGGAGTTCCTTTCTTGGCCTTGAAAATTTTTCTATTCACTCTTACAAGCCCTCAGGCCATTCTGTTTTTATGGTCCGTCTTACTTTCCTTTTTGTTTCAGGTTATCTCTTTTATCTGCCCTACTTGTTAGAGTTGGAGGATCTAGTTCTTGTTTGAGTGGTGCTTTTGATTGGGCATAGGCAGCTGTCTTAATATTAGGAGCCAATATCTGTTTCATGCCTCATCTCATGCAGCTTTCTTTTCTTTTTTTTTTTTTTGAGACAGAGTCTCACTCTGTTGCCTGGGCTAGCGTGCCATGGGGTCAGCCTAGCTCACAGCAACCTCAAACTCCTGGGCTCAAGCAATCCTACTGCCTCAGTCTCTTGAGTAGCTGGGACTACAGGCAAGCACCATGGTATGGTGATGCCTGGCTAATTTTTTATATTTTTATATATATATATACTTTTTTTTTTTTAGTTGTCCAGCTAATTTATTTTTTTTTTAGTAGAGACGGGGTCTCATTCTTGCTCAGGCGGTCTCAAACTCCTGAGTTCAAATGATCCTCCCGCCTCGGCCTCCCAGAGTGCTAGGATTACAGGCGTGCGCCACCACGCCCAGCCATCATGCAGCTTTCTTTAATGTTATTTAGAGACTTCCTTGTTAGAGGGATTTTTGATGAGCCTTTCTTCTAAAGTTGAAGGTTATGAAAGTCTCAATGTACAGGATACTTTACCCTGACCTCAGATGTGAATATCAAGCTTAGAAAGCTTTGTAGATAAAAAATAGATAGAGGAAGGACCTGAATACTGCCAATTATCTTGAATTCAAAGGTAAATCACTGTATCCTCAAGAAATGTTTATTAACATGTCTCCCTGCCACTCAGATTATCTTTGTTCGGTACCTCTTGTACCTGCTTTCCATCAGTGTTGAGGCAAGGAAATACTATCAGTCTCTTATGTATCAGTTTTTGTTTTGTTTTGGTAAGCTTTTTTTTTTTTTTTT
>RJWJ010036797.1:5903-15975 GCA_004363605.1 Indri indri | reverse complement strand
TGACTTTACAATGTTTCGGGTTCCAGTAAAAGATAGAAAAGGCAGTTTCCTTTGCTCTTTCCAAAAAGGGAAAGATACTGTTATAATTTTGTTCTAGCACGTTTCCATCAGTCACTGAACATGTATTTCTATATATTCATACATACATGTATCTATATTTACATATCGGGGTCTGAATGATTTTGCTTTCAATCTTTATCTGACAATAGGGCATTAACTACATGTTATTGTCCTTTTGAAGTTTTCATGTGTCAAGTCATAACCGCGATAGAGTATCTCCTCCCTCTGCCTTCCACCGCATACTCCGGCTCCTCTCCTTACGCGAGCACTGTTTAACCAGGGATAGGCTGAGCCAGAGACTGAAAGCAGTTCTTAATTACAATGTACCTGCCAGCCGAAAACAAATGAGCAATTATGTTTAATGGGAGAAGACTCTCAACTCCCTCAGGATGAGGTTAAAAATGATTAAAGACAAATCATGGGAAATTTCAAAGCTTTGCCTGGTCTTTAATTGGCTATGTAATCTTCTTCCCCATAATGCTACATTTCAGGGCACGTCACATGATAAAGTCTCCTCTGAGGCTCTCATCCTTCCTGGCCTGCAGAAGCATATTTGCCATTCCAAACACTTACAATGTCACTGGATTTTCTTCACCACTCCCTGCTAATGAAACACTCCCGCATACGCAGGCAAGTCATTTTGCTCACAATGCGCTGGTAATGGGATGCTTCTGAGCCTTTCTCAGGGAACAATGATTTATAGCCAGCAGGAGACTCGGGCTGAAATCAGGTGCACAGGTTCCTGAATGTCACATAATTTTACAGTCAGCTATGAAGAAAATCTGGTTTCAAATTATGCCTTTGGCTTGCACTTGAGGTTGGGGTGCAGTTACAGGAATTAATTCTGCAAAAAGTACCTCTTTATTTAACAGTATCTGTTATAAGAAAAAAGTGCTTTATTTAGATGAATCATTTTAAGGATCTTTAAACTCATTCAGTTTTTCAACTGTGACACTTAGGAGAGGAAGAATGATTTAGAGATCTAATAAGGGGCCTGTCTGAGCGCTACAGTTTTTAACCTTCCCATACCTCTGATTTTATTTTAGTACAAAGTCTGATATAGTTTTAACATTTTTTGTAGCTTTGGACTCTCATTTAATAAGTTTACTGTCCAAATACTGATATGAAAAAGGAAATACTGAAAAGATAACCTAGTGTCAAAAATTTAATAGCCTTGGAAACAAAGTAATTTAAGTCATTTACTTTAGGTCTAGTTAGTTAGTGATTAAAGTCATAATAGGACGCTAAACCCTAGATTCCTAGAACTGTTTTTTGTTTTTTTTTAAAAAATAATCTATAAGATTGTCCATTCTAGGCCACCAGGAAAGGCTGGAATAGGATCAAAGATCATAGTCTGGAAGACCTTCTACTCAAATTTGCCTAAGCACACTCCCCTCCCACACCATCCTTCCCACCTCCAAACATACTGCTGTAAAGTCAAATACCCTGCTCCGCAGAATATTCTCCATGCTGTGGCCTGAATGATCCAAACAGACAAATGATATTGTCCTTCTGGAACCTTTTGCGGCCTCTCATCACCCAAAAAATGACCCAAACCTTTTACAAAGTCCTGATCTGACCCCTGATAGAAACAGTTAAAAATTCACATACTTACGGATTTTAAAGTTATTTAAAAAAAAGTTTTACTTCTTCCAATCGTAGAATCAGTATAGCTTCAAAATGAACTGCACTGAACTCCTGAATAAGCACCACCTTTAAAACTCTCATTGCAATTCTAGAATAACAGTTTTCTTTCTGTGGTGATAAAAGTATTTGTAGCAGAAGTACTTTGATTTCTACACATGAACAAATTGGATCTGAGCCTGAAAAGAGATTCCCTAAAAGGCACTTAAAAACAATAATTACCAAGTAGTGAAGACCCTAGCACAGATTTTTGGGTTTTTCAGAGATAATACACCTGAAGAAAAAAAAAATGAGCCATTGGTCACACTGCCACAGGTGGCTCTGGTATGAAAAGAAGGATATCTACCGGGTGTAGACATGCTTCTGTTTTTTTGTGTTGGGCATTACCTTGTCCAAGAAAGCACTGCCATCCTTCAGGGACCAGCCAGGAAGATTAGACAGCCTGGGACTGCAAAACAAAAGATTAAATTATCCTAAATAGATTATAATCCTCAGTGATTTCATGGTGACTGTACTGTCTCCATAAAGTTAAAAACAGTTTAAAATTACTGGCAGCAATGCTTACCACAAGTACCAATAAAAAAGAAGAGAAATAACCATGTTGTATTAATATCAAGCTTAAGAATTATATGGCCATGGGATAGTAAAAGGTCCAATAGTTTAGCAAAAAATCGGGAAAATTAAAAGAATGCTATGAAGAATAAAGAAAGATGAGATGCCAGAGCATTTTATAGTGCTCCAATCACTGCCTCCTACCTTCCCTTGTTTGTGTCTGACTACAGGCTTGATGGGAGGGCAGAATGGGAATCTTCGTATTGCAGATGACAAAACAGACTCAGAGAGGTTGGGTGCTCTGAGGAGAACACTCACCCACTGGAAGACTCACTACCTACCAGTCAGAATTCACCTCAAACATGAATACCTGCATTCTAGTCAAATCCAAACTCTGGATTCCCTGTGTACAAGTAGATCAGTCCCTGTCACCTGTGGCATCAGTTTCCAATTCTGGAAAAAGCAGCTTGTTTTCTCAAGTTTTACAAAGTGATGCCGTATCTGAGTGAATAGTTTCTAGAAGGTAAGGTGAATTTCATGATGTTACATTAAAACAGTCTGAATTCAAAAATCATTTACTGTTGGTAATCTCAGGATTTAACTGTCTACTACTAGTTGACCAGAAGAATTATATTGGAAACTGTAAATGCCAATAATTCAGGAAAGAAAACAATACGTCGGGCAAATAAAAAACTTAATGACTAAGGCAATGTGTGGAGGAAAAGCACATCAGGAGTACAAATTCGATGGCCAAAGGACTGCGGCACTTCCCCACTAAAGTCTGTGAACTGAAAATTAGGGCGAAGTAAAGGTGCGGGACTAGAAGGATTCTACAATCAGAAACCAAATACTTGTAGAGTTCCTCATCCTCTCTCCAAAATAATTTTATCAGATACTGACTTTTTAATTAGGTGATAGATGATAAAGTCAGAAACGTAAATATGTGAATATTTGTCAATCTTCTAGAAAAGGTTAAAAACCCAAATAAAATATATATGAATCTAATTTCTGAAAAAAGTGAGAATTTTGGGGGTAAATTTTAATTGTGACAATAATTCCAAACTTACAGAAAAGCTGCAAGAATCTAAGCACAATGAACTTCCACATATCCTTTATCTAAACTTATTAACTGTTTACATTTTGCCATTATTTACCCAAAAGTGAGAACTGCGATTTCATACTTGAGAATGAAAATCACTACTGGGAGAATAAAATTTGATTGGTATAAATTATACCCGATGAACTCTTTTTTTTAAACTCTGGGAATTTTCTGCTCTATACTTTCAGAAAAATATTCTATTATCAGTAGCTGTTTTAATTCCCATCTCATGTCATAGTCACATATATGTCTTTACTTGTAGAATTATTCTTGAAAAACATATTTACTGTCAGATCAGATTTAAAAAGCAAGTATTCTAATAAAAGCACAATGACAAGACAATGTGGACACTGTTCTCATTTCATGCATGTTAACTCTCTAAAGCAAAGTTGGAACTATCCACTTCCTTTTACAAAGAGAACTGGATCAAAGGACACACAGTGTCTGTTCCCCATCAGATCTACACAAATCAGATGACTGATGCAGTCAGTTCGCCTCAACAAATGGTTGGAAATACTACATTGCTGACTGGAAGATAACTCATTTTTAAAAAAGCAACATTTTCAAGTATCGTGGTTTAAACTCTCGAGAAATATTCTTTATAATATAAAAGCTTCCGTTAAACCCCGGTAGTGACTTTGGATTTGAGACATTGCTAGTAGACAGGACCGAGTGCTCATACGAAATCATGACCATGTTGTTAACAATGGTGCCAAACATGAAGGGCCACAAAAATGTTACCGAATGGCAAAGGGATGCTGACTACAGAGAGGAAAATACTTGGTTATTGTGTTCCCGCAAGTTTATGAATCAACTATAAGAGTAAACTTTAAGTTACCAAAGGGGAAGGGACTTATTATTTTGCTTTTAATGATTCCAAAGTTTATGCAAACTTTTTTTGCATAAACTTTGTAATCAAGGATACAGAGATCGCTCCTCAGCAATCTACTTTAGTAAAATATGAGAGGTAAAGATACTGGAAAAATTTTGATTATAGAAGAACACATCTTTGCATCCACTATTTCATAAATACTTCTTAGGGAAAAAAGGATATCATTTAAAAATTTTTTAGTCAAGAAAAAAATGTATACAAGATCCATGTTTTTGGTGATTGTTTATTTTGGAAAAATAGGTAAATTATCCCCATAAGCAAATAAATAAATAACCTATGGCACTGTAATCTATTGCCTAGAAAAATACTGAAAGTCAGGGTGAACATGATATGCAATTTATTTTTTCTTTGTACATTTCTTTTTTACAATTTTCTACCCTGAAATGTATTACTTTTATAATCAGGAAATAGTAAAGGAGGCAGACTACATTGATTCATTGGAAAAAAATTTACAAAAGGTTATTACTCAGAGCAAAGTGATAGGATTACAGTAAATAAACAATCCTTGCTTTTTAGGAGTTTGCAATCTAGCACAGGGCGACAGTAAACAGCAATTACATTAGAATAAAATAAGAGTAATGCAGGGGAACGCAGCAGGTGCCACGGGTTCACAAAGAAAGGGCACTTTTGAGTTTGCAGTGAGGTGGCAGAGCAGGGAATGCGAGTTAGAAAAGGTCTCTCCAGGGGAAGAAAAGAGGGATGTGGTGCAGTGTTGCAGGAGAAGGAGGTACTCATCTTTACTTGCTCATTTAGGAATCTTTACTTATGTGTCAAGCTAGGCGCTGGTGATGTGACTGGGAGCAAAACATGCCTGTCCTCCTGAGGAAGCAGGGAAGGCAGACAGATCAAGTCATCATGCAAATAAACAGAGAACAGCTGTTAAAGATGATGAAGCATAAAGTAGCACCAAGTACCACAGAAGTTTTCCTGAGTGTTATAAAATGAGTAAGCAAGCCTAGGCAGCATCAAAAGACTTCATGTGGGTATGATGATTGAGCTGAGATCTGGACAGGGCAGAGTCAAGGGGAATCTTGGTCCAAAGGCACGGTCTAGAGGAGGAAGACAGCACCAAGCCCAGTAATTTCTTCCAGTCATTCTCACCAGTCTTTGTTATTCAAATGAAATTTTGAGAAGAGTTCCACAGACTCCCTCCAACCCCCCATCCAACTAGAATGCCATAATTATGTCCTTCTGACATGGTAATTATAAATGATATGAGAGATGGGCTCCTGCTAAACAGGCTAAGGGAAGATGGGATAGGGAGGGGAGAAGAGCCTGAAGGAACAACATGTGTGACTGCTCTGAGGTAGGAGTAAGAAGACTTCTTTGAAACTCTAAAAAGAAACAAAGAACAAGACCTAGAGTATAAAGCAGGTACTATGGGAGTAGACATAAAGCTATTAGGTTATTAAGTATGAAATGTCTGATTTCCTTCTGTACTAAGTTTGACAGTTGACATCTCTGACATTTCACTTTGACAATTCTAGTTTTATTTTTATTGTAAAGGTACATTCTCAGTCTTTCAAATGCCTGGTTTGGCTTGTGATTATCTTTCAAAATTTTTTTAGAGCAATTTTTGTGAAACCATGGATAAGTCAAAAATTCATGTTATTTTCAAGTATAAGTTCCATCATGGAACCAATGCAGCGAAGACAGCTCGAAATATTAACGAAGTGTTTGGGAAGGATGTGGCTAATGAACACACAGTACGTTGATGGTTTGAGAAGTTCCATTATGGTGATTTTAAATCTTGAAAATGAACCATGTGGGCGACCTGAGACCAAGGTGGATGATGATGAGCTGAAAGCTGCAGTGGCAGCAAATCCATCTGAACCTATGTGTGAATTAGCAGCAAAGTTTGAAGTTACTATTCCAACAATACTGGACCATTTAAAACAAATTGGCAAGGTAAAGAAGCTGGATACATGAGTTCCACATGAATTAAATGCATGTCAGAAGAGAAATCATCTCAAAGCTTGCCTTTCTTTGCTGTCATGACATAAGGCAAACTATTTCTATACCATATTGTGATGTGATGAAAAATGGATTCTTTTTGCCAGTCGCAAGCGTTGGGCACAATGGTTGGATAAAGATGAAGTGCCGAAACACAGACCAAAACCAAATATTCATCAAAAAAAGCTGATGGTATCTGTTTGGTGGTCCAGTGCTGGTATTATCCACTACAGCTTCATGAAACCTGGTCAATCGATTACAGTGATGTCTACTGCAACTAATCGGACAAAACAATAAGGATGCTTGCGATTAAGCAGCTGACCTTGGTCAATAGAGACAGGCAAATCCTCTTGCAAGACAACACTCAACCACATGCAGCACAAACAACACTGCTCAAACTACAGAGGCTGGACTTAGAAACTCTCTGTCATCCACCATATTCACCAGACCTTGCACCAACTGACTACCACTTCTTCTTCCAGGCTTTGGACCACTTCTTGCAAGGAAAAATATTCAATTCTCAACAAGCTGCGGAAAACGCCTTTCACTATTTCCTTGCCACTATCTCTCTAGGCTTCCTCGCCGCTGGCATAAAGAAGCTACCATTAAGATGGCAAAACTGTGTCAACAGTTTAGGTGCATACTTTGACTAATTGTACTGCTTCCTGTTTGAGATATAATAAACTACACTTTTGATTCGAAATCAGACATTTCATACTTAATGATTTACCAGGATGAGCATGGTGTTTATCCTAAAAGCAACAAGAAACCACTGAAAGGTTTTAAACAAGCGAGAGGCAAGATTAGATCTGTGCTTCTAAAAGATGATTGTGAGGAAAATGAAATCATGTGCCTTCTGATAATATATACCAACATTGGTATGGTATTTCCACCAAAAACAATAACCCTAACCTAGTCATGAGGAACATCAGACAGACCCAAATTGAAAGATGTTATATGAAAGAATTAGCCTGTACTCTTAAAAATATCAAGGTCATAAAAGACAGACAGACTGAGAAAGTCTTCCCGATTAAAGGAGAATAAAGACATGACAATTGAATGCAATGTATGATCTGGATGGGATCCTGGAGCAGAAATTATTATTTTTCTTTTTTGCTAAAAGGGCTTTCTAGTGAAATATGAATTGGTAAAACTGGGCAAGTATGAATAAGGCATATGGATACTGGTATACTATCAATGTAAATTTCCTGATTTTGATTATTATACCAGGGATATGTAAGAGAATGTCTTTGCTTTTTTGACATATGCACTCAAGCATTTTGGGTAAGGAGCATCATGCTTCTACCTTACTCTTGAATAAACTTATGTGCACATATATAAAGAGAAAAGGATAAAGCAAATTTGTTAAAATGCCAACAAATTGTTAAGGGTAATTAGTTGTTGTTTATATTATTCTTGCAGCTTTTCTGTACATCTGTAGGATTTCAAAGTAAAAAGTTACACAAAAAGATGACTTTGGATTCAGTCAGCGGCAAGATCAGAACTGAAGAAACTGGTTAGGAGGCTTTAGTAGTAATACTATAAAAGATGATGATGACTACAGCAGCACTGAAGGTAAGTGACTGGATTCTAGAACTATTTAGAAGGTAAAAATGACAAGGCTTAATGAAAGATTGAATACAGGGAAGTGAGGAAGAGGGGTGTTCCTAAGTTAACTCCCGTATTTCTGGATTTTGTAACAGGACGACATCCACTGAGATAGGGAACTTGGGGAAAACCAGGTCTGGCAGGGTATGTTCTCTTCTTCTGACCAAGTCTGCTCATGAATTCAGTTTAGGGCATACTGAGTTTTAAGGTGAATCCAAAGGTACATCCAAGAAGAGAAATGGAATAGGCATTTTAGACACATGAATCTAGAACTCAGAAGAGAATTATTAACTAAAGACACACATTTTTAAGGTATTGTTTGGATGGTTATTGAAAGCATGAACTTTTATTAAATTCCCTTGCTGGAGACTATGATAGCCAAGCATTGGACACTGAAGAATTCCAATACGTGATGGCCAGGAAGGGGAAGATGAGTCTCCAAAGTGTGTAGAAAAGGAAGAGTCAGAGAAGTAAGAGGAAAACTAGGAATGCATCAGCATGGAAGCCAGTGCTGCTGGATGGTCAAACAAGATGAGGACTGACAGATGCCTGTCATATCTAATGATGGGAAAGTCATTTTTGACCTCAGTGAGAACTGTTCCAGGGGAGTGGTGTGGGCAGAGTAGAGACTGGACAGAGTTTAGGAATGCTGAAGGGGAAAGTGGAGTTGAGAGGTTAAAAAAAATTTTTTTTTAAATTTTAAGTTAAAAGTGACTGATCATAATTAAATGGGAAGGACTGAGTGAAAAGGTCCAAGACAAAGGTATCTAACAATAATTTAATTAGTTAATTATAATAGTGAAAGGACTCTGAAAATGCGAGGAGGGATGGGATCAAGACAAGATAAAGTGATTCATTCACACGGCAATTTTTACTGAGCAGCTACTACAAGCCAACAACAGCTGTAGGTACTGGGGATATAGTGGAGAACAAATAAAATCCCTGCCCTTACGAAACATACCTTTTAGTGGAGAAGAAAGACAATAAATAAAGTAAATATGTATATATAATGTAGTAAGTGCTGTGAAGACAGTTAAAGCAGGCTGAGGGGGTGGGGAGGGACAGGGGTACTATTTTAAGCAAGTGTGTCTCTAAGGTTTCTGGCCTAAGCAAGAGGAGACACCTTTTGTAAGGAAGTATGTGGAATGCCAACCACCCCACTGGCATAACTTCCCTCTGAGAGTAAAAGAACGGCAGAGGGAAGAGAGGGCAGAAGTGGATTACAGTGCTGAGCCAGGGCTGTGAGAACAGAGGAATGAGATAATGATGAGAAAGAACAGGAAGGGAAAAACAAGCAGCTGGGACCATCTGCCCAATTCCGGTTTTGATTACCCAGGAAATTCATGACCTTGCAGGGCAGGTTCGCCTCCCTTTTGGAAACTCTCATGGTACCTTGTGTATTATTTTTTTCAGTAATTATCACAAGCATATAGCTGTTTTCTAATCACAAGTATAATTAAATCTTCAAATGTATGATGTCTTTCTCCCAGACAGACTATAAGTTCCATGAGGGAAAGCTGCCTTATTTATCTCTGCATCCCCTGGTCCAGCACAGTGCAGAGTCTTAATAAACATCAAATGAATGAACATTTTGCTCTTTGGAGGGGAACAGACATTATCAGGCTACTTTAATAAGAAATAACTGGTCAGTCACATAAATATTCCCCTATCTCTTTTGGATAACATCTGTGGATGGTATACGTATTTCTAAGTGCTGGGTGTAATTATAACAGAATCTCATCAGCTTTACATAAAATATAATGTGGAATTATCTCTGACATTATCCCACCTTATTGTATCCTTAAGCTCAGAAAAATCAAGGGTTGATTATAATTTTTCTAGATGGTTCATGGGGTTATTGTTGTGAATAATCACTGCACTCAGTGATGTCTTCGGGAATGATGGAGGTAAATGAGGAGGTTCACCCAGCTTGCTATGCTTCTGAGCCTTAAATCTGCTTTAGATAGCTTTTCTGTCTCCTCTCTTACATGTGGTATCACTTTTTGCTATGGTGAGTATATTTGCTTCCACAAGTTAGCCACTTCTTTTATAAACTGCAGCTTCTGGCCGGGCGCGGTGGCTCACGCCTGTAATCCTAGCACTCTGGGAGGCCGAGGCGGGCGGATCGTCCTGAGCTCAGGAGTTCGAGACCAGCCTGAGCAAGAGTGAGACCCCGTCTCTACCAAAAATAGAAAGAAATTAATTGGACAGCTAAAAATATATATAGAAAAAATTAGCCGGGCATGGTGGCGCATGCCTGTAGT
>RJWJ010036796.1:0-15892 GCA_004363605.1 Indri indri | reverse complement strand
AAGTCCTACTTAGAAAGAGATAACAATTAAAAACACTAAGATTACAGGTTGACCTTAATTCAAATAGCCCTTAAGGATCAATGTCAATTATACTGGAAAAATGTACAGGAAGCTCTTTTTTTTCCCCCTTTGGAGACATAGTCTTGCTCTGTTGCCCCAGCTAGAATGCAGTGGCGTCATCATAGCTCACTGCAACCTCAAACTCCTGGGCTCAAGCAATCCTCTGGAGTAGCTGGGACTACAGGCACCCACCACCACACCTGGCTAATTTTTGTATATTTTTTGTGGAGACAGGGTCTCACTACTCTTGCTCAGGCTGGTCTCAACTCCTGACCTCAAGCGATCCTCCTGCCTCAGCCTCCCAGATTGTTAGGATTATAGGTGTGAGCTACCACACCTAGCCAGGAAGCTCTTATTTTTCCCAAATCTAAAATGAACAAAGAGATCCCGTGCTTACATACCATGTTAAAAAGTCAATTCAAGAAACTCCATCTAAGGCTGGGCGGCAGTGGCTCACTCCTGTAATCCTAGCACTCTGGGAGGCCGAGGCGGGTGGATCACTCAAGGTCAGGAGTTTGAGACCAGCCTGAGCAAGAGCGAGACTCCGTCTCTACTAAAAAATAGAAAGAAATGATCTGGACAACTAAAAATATATATATAGAAAAAATTAGCCGGGCATGGTGGTGCATGCCTGTAGTCCCAGCTACTCGGGAGGCTGAGGCAGAAGGATTGCTTGAGCCCAGGAGTGTGAGGTTGCTGTGAGCTAGGCTGACGCCACGGCACTCACTCTAGCCCGGGCAACAAAGCGAGACTCTGTCTCAAAAAAAAAAAAAAACAAAAAACAAGAAACTCCATCTAGTAAAAAAAGAATTGTCTTTAAAGTCAAAACCCAATTTTTGTACACTTAGTAAACATTCCATAAACCTGAAACCTGAACATTTTGATTTACTATAAGTCAAATTCTACAAAGGCAAGAAGCATTGCCCCAAAAATGCAATAAGCAAAGGAATCACAGACATTACCCCCAGGGATATAAAACTATAGCAATGACTTTGTTTTGTTTCTGGAGAATCCAGTGAGGAGTGACATGGCAATTCCTTTGATTGTGCCTTTATCCTGTCATCCACATCTCAAAGGCATTTTTTTATTTAAAATAAACAAAAAGTAAAAATAATCCCTAGAGATTCCCTGCAGTCCCTAGATAATATTATAACTCAGTTTCTGCTTCAATATCCCATTAACTCCAAATGAGGAAAGACAAAGTCATTTCCAAGGGCATCAAGAGATACTTACTGTAGGATAAGCTTTCATAGTGAAGTTCCTCACAATAGTCCACATCGCAAAAATAGACCTAACTAGAGCTCAGAACAGAAGGAAGGCCTTTTCCTCTCCAGTTTTCATAGCTACTGTGCTTCCTCCAGCAGAACAGTCATTCTAAAAGTTTTGACTTGCAGCAAGCAGTTCCCAGGTTAGTGACTAGGACCCTTCCTATGATTGACTTTTGGCAAGGAACAAATAAGCCACAGGCAAAGCAAATGACTCAGCCAACTTTTACAACTGGTGTTCCCCAGAGAACACCAGCTTGGGGAAGTTCAGCTAAGGATACTCAATGCCCATATCTACAATGTCAGCTAAGATATCCCTAACTCAGTGCCCTCACCCACATAAATCCCTCTCTTCTCCTAAAAGATGCTGAGATGGCTTGCACTTTGCTTGGTAATTAGTAAGATTCTCCTCTCCTGTAGCCGATGGTACTGCTTCCAGGTGGGCTACGCTAATACCAGAACCACCCTCCAAATCCATCATGCTTCAGGAGGTTGCTACCACTTGTCACCATTACCACATTTATGACCCTGTGGCAAGTGAGGCCAATGAGAGACTGGCATCCCCATCAAATCCCTGGAAGCAAGAGGACTTGCCCACTCGACTGGGGACAGCTCTGTTTCACCTTCGTAGCCTTCTTTCTTTCCACCTTTTTTTCCGAAAGATTATACTTCAATCCCAGTACTTCAGGGTTGTTCCAAGTGAAGTACCTGGCTAATATACTACAAAGGGAAAGCTGTTCTTGGGTGACTCTGAAAAACTAACAAGGGTAAGTCAAGGGCAATGCAAAAGAGAACCTTATTCAAAGTTCTAGAAAATGACTCATCTGCAAATCTTCCCACGATATGTTAATATCCATTAGAACTATGAAACCTGTTTAGGAATTTGTAAGCTTCACTTCAGAAGATATATATTTCTTTCAAACTTGAGTAGCTACACAAATTATAGGATAGCGCCGGTTTTCAGTTGTATGGACCAATGGGAGATAACTAAAAGGTAGAAAACATAGCATCTCGTGTGTAACTTTCATTAATTAGAACTTCAAAGCACAGGATGCACAGATTTATAGATTTACTTACGACCCTGACTCAAGCAAGCAGAAATCAGCTTGGCATAAACCAGTTGGTGTCAATATTGAAAAGAAAATCTTATTTCTGTATTAGTAATGTACAGTAATATCACTACCAGAAAATAATAAACAATTTGTTTGACACAGATGACCTCTACTGACTAAAGAATGAATTCAAACCAGGATTTAGCTTTATAGTTATCCAAACTTTATCTCAGAGGCCTAACCAAAAAGCTATCTAGTCTAATAGTTTTTAATCCTTCAACTGCCATTCATAAAGTCTCCAAACCTTATTGTGTTGCCAAGATGGTGCCATCCGCTTTCATTGAAATGGATACCAAAAAGTAATTCTTTAGACATTTCTGCAAAGAAGATATACAAATGGCCAATAAGTACATGAAAAAATGTTCAACATCACTAATCATTAGGGAAATGCACATCAAAACTCTAAGGAGACACTACCTCACACCCATTAAGATGTCTACTATCAAAAAAAGAAAAAAAGAAAAGAACGAGTATTGGCAAGGACATGGAGAAATTGGAACCCTTGTACACTGTTGGTGGGAATGTAAAATAGTACAGCTACTGTGGAAAATAATATGCCAATTCCTTAAAATATTAAAAATAAAGTTATGATATGATCTAGCAATTCCATTTCTGGGTATATATGCCAAACAATCAAACATAGCATCTCAAAGAGATATTTGTACACCCATGTTCATATTACCATTATTTGTAATAGCTAAACCACAGAAGCAACCCAAGTGCCCATCAACAGATAAATGGGTAAGCACAATGTGATGTGTATATATATACAATGGAAGATTATTCAACCTTAAAAAGGAAGGAAATTCTGACATCTGCTACAACATGGATGAACCTTGAAAACATTATGCTAAGTGAAATAAGCCAGTCACAAAACGAGAAATACTGAATGATTCTACCTACATGAAGTAAGAGTAGTCAAAAATCTTAGAGAAAGACAGCAGGATGGTGGTTGCCAGGGTCTGGGGGGAGGATGAAATGGAGAATTATTGTTAAATGGGTATAGAGATTCAATTTTGCAAGATGAAAAGGGTTATGGAGATAGTGGTGACAGTTGTACAACATTATGAATGTGTTTAATACCACTGAACTGTACACTAAAAATGGTTAAGATCATAAATGTTATATGTATTTTAACACAATAAAAAATCGGGAAAAAAGATAATTCTTAACTATCTCTGTGAGGAATCTTTAAAAACTACATAATATAAAAGCATATTTTTAGAGAAATCAACGATGAAAAAAATAAAACAAGAAGAGACCTGCTAAACGGGACTTAATTCTGACAAACAATAAAGAATAGGTTAATGATGTGAAAACAAAAATCTTGGAAGAAGATGCCTATTAAAATTCAAGTATTTAATCATAAAAAAATTAACCCTGATCATATCAGACATACATATTAAAATTTAAAAGTGTTAAAGTTTTTTTGTAATAGATTACAAAAAGTTCAGAGAAAAATCAGATCCAAGCCAATGTCCAGAGATTACTTAAAAAATCTTTAAAAAAAATTTTCTAAGTCCTAGAAAGCTGGGGGAAAAAACCCCAAAACTTTATATACATAATCACTAAAAGAAGAGGGAGAAAGGGGAAAGATCTCTAAAAAAGCCAGTGTGGATGGTCAAGAAACTCTCTGAATCACCCAAACTTTAAAATGATGTGTTCTAAAAATAGAAGGAAAAAAATCACATGGCCACAGCAAACCTGCAAAAGACTGGCAAACACTTACAAAAAGAGTTATATGGAAGACAAAGGCCCCAAATGAGCAAAGGCTCATGAAAAATATGGAGGGCAATAATAAGAGCTCTTCTCAGATGCATAGAAAGTAAAGAGAATAAGGGAGTAATGATACTTTAAAAAATAAACCTAGGTAAGAGGATAAAGAGGAACACTTTAGTTAGAGTAATCCACAATGGCCTTTCTGAGAAGATGGCATTTGAGCACAGACTTGAATGAAATGAGGGTACAAGCCGTGGGAGAAAGGCCTGCAAGCCGGGGCAATAACGAATGCATTGTGAGTTTGCAGGATGCCTAAGCAAGAAACAGCAAGAATGCTACGGTGGATGGAATGGAGGGAACAAGGGAAGGAGCAACAAAAAATAAGGTGAAAAGATGACCCAAAGCAGGAACACAGAGGACCCTCAGGCTTTCACACTGCAAGAGATAGAAAACCTTTGCAATGTCAGAGCAGTATGGACACATAATCTGACTCATACTTTGAAAGTATCACTCTGGCTATTGCAGAAAAGGAACTACTGAAGGATAAGCATGAAAGTGGCAGAGCAGCTAGGAGGCTACTGCAAGTCCAGGACAGGAATGATGGTGCCTAAATGTGTTTGAACCCTCAACTCTATACAAACTACATCTCAGGATACTGAAAAAAAAAGTACAGATGTGTTATTCATACAACCACTTTCAATAATTTTTTACAACTTACAAAAAACAAGAGTGGTGCCAGAAGCCTGGAGATGAATGTTTTCCTATTTTTCACAAATGGAGGACAGGAAAGGCAGATTCCAGAAAGTAGGAGTCAAAACAAGCCTACTATGAACAAAACAAGGCCAACTGGTTTTATTTCCTCTAAGAAAGCATCAACCGTTTCCAATTTTTTCAGATTTTTTTTCCAGTCCTTATTCCCAGGCATACCTGATTTTTCAGTTATAACATACATGTTTTATTGCCTAATTATTTTATATTATGTTATAAAACATTTTATAATAATAAGCATTCTCTATGTTGTGACTCTGGCATAATTTTTTAAATAACTGAAAATGAAAGAGAACAAGGAGAGGAGTTTGTAGATGCGGCATAAAATTGTCAGGATATTTCTGCTTATATCCTGAATATTATTTAAATATTATTTAAAATACAAATCTGACAGGTGAAGCTTTGGGTGGCAACAAGTCATGCCAAGAAAATTATGAAATAGAACATTTCTTATGAGAGGCAAATAACATTTTAATAAAAACAGAATGTCAGAAATCCCAGAAGCCCTTCACAAAGATGGCTAGAGTGAATATTTATTTTTATTCTATAAATTCTAGAGAAGAGCTTTATTTCTCTAGGTATACAACTAACAAACTGGCTATGATAAAATATAAAAATACAGGGCTGGGTACAGTGGGTCACATCTGTAGTCCTAGTACTTTGGGGGGCCAAGGCAGGAGGATCGCTTGAGCCCAGGAGTTTGAAGTTGCAGTGAGCTATGATGATGCCACTGCACTCTAGCCCTGGTGACAGAGTGAGACCCTGTCTTAAAAAAAAAAAAAAAGAAAGAAAGGAGGGAGACTAAGATTTGTAGCCAGTGATATTTCCTACTCATTTTTTTTTTTTTTAGAGACAGGGTCTAGCTCTGTCACCCATGCTGGAGTGCAGTGGCATCATAGCTCACTATAACCATCAACTCCTGGGCTCAAACAATCCTCCCAGCTCAGCCTCCTGAACAGCTAGGAGTACAGGTGCAAACCACCATACTTGGCTAATTTTTTAAATTTTTTTGTAGAGACAGTCTCACTATGTTGCCCAGGCTGGTCACAAACTCCTGGCCTCAAGTAATCCTCCTGCTTCAGCCTCCCAAAGTGCTGGGATTACATGCGTGAGCCACTGTGCCCAACCAATATTTACTACTTTTGATCATATTAATTCATCATAGTCTCCAAAGAATACAACACTTTATTACCTGGCAGTGGTAGAAAAATGTGTTAAATCTTCTAAATTTCCTTAGGCCAATCAGTTTGCACTGGAATCTTAAATATATAGTTGTCTTCTTTCTCATTCCAAGGTAACAGATACCATTATATTTCAGTTTTATAATGTTACAGTTCAGACAACTTTGCAAGTCATCCATGGTTTTATATGTCAAGGAGCTAAAAGAAATCATTTGAAATTGAAAAATAATATAAGTGACCGAGAATTCTGGTTAAGTTGTCTGTGTAGGTTCATACTTTGAGGCAGCCACTCCGCCTGCCCATCACACACACACACACACACACACACACACACACACACACACACACACACATTCCTGCACCACTCACTAACAGTGATAGATAAAAAATAAAAGGTTAAAAAAAAAGAGTAAAATTATAGCTACTGTATTAAGTAGGTATAAAACATCTCTAGTATTTAAAACAGAATCAGATTTACTATTTAGATGCTAACACTTAGATGCTAATGAAATAATTGGAAGGGTTAGAGAAGCAGGTTTTATGCTAGACCTTTAAGGAATGTTTCTCTGAATCCACACAGAACTGGCTTGGCAACGGAACGGCACCTCTGCCATCATCAGAAAGCTAAGGAAGAAGGCATTGCCATGCCAGCTGCTGGCTACAGGATCACACCTTCTTAGCCACAGTCCAGGAATTAAGTAACCAATGTGATGTTGGCTCTAAGAACACATGGCCTTAGCTTCAGTTAGAGATCAAGAAGCTGTTGTCAGAATTATGGGCTCTGAGGAACACAGCCCAGGGCTATGACTTGAGGATTGGAAACACCACAAACTCCAAGCCACAGGATCTGTACCAGCGAAAGGGATGCCATGTGTACTACGATCTTCTCCCCACTGACTCATTTCTGAATTCAAATCTCACATAAGTAAATATGACCAGTGGAATCTGAATCACAGCAGGAACTCTAGATGTGAGGAAGCCTATCCAGTAGTTTCTACTTTCCAGTCCATGCAGTACAGGAAGGCATACTAGAAGGAGGCATAAACAGATGCTGAGTTAGCCCATCTATCATATATGCCACAGCTGTATCCAAGAAAATGACAATAAATTATCTGAATTCTATGATAATGTATTATTTATAACAAATATTTCCAAGGACTATAAATGGAATAGAAACAGAAAGCTGTGAGTGAAGTCTAATGGGCTCCATGTCTGGAAGCAAGGAAAGAGGGCCAGGAGTTCAGCTTCGATAAGTTAATGAGAATTAAAAGTGCCTCACTTAAGGCAGGGGACTGATGCCAGGCTCATTGCTTAAAACCAGGGAGTGGGCAGAACTCCAGGAATGAGACTGGAAAAAGGAATTTATATAAAGCTATACACTAAAAGAAGCAGGAGGGGCCTGGCACAGTGGCTCATGCCTGTAATCCTAGCACTCTGAGAGGCTGACACAGGAGGATTGCTTGAGGCCAGGAGTTTGAGACCAGCCTGAGGAAGAATGAGACCCCATCTCTAAAGAAATGGAAAAATTAGCTGGTCATGTGGTACATGCCTGTAGTCCCAGCTACTTGGGAGGCTGACGCAGGAGGATCATTTGAGCCCAGGAGTTTGAGTTTGCAGTGAGCTATGATGACACCACTGCATTCTAACCCAGGCAATAGAGTGAGACCCTGTCTTAAATTAAAAAAAAGAGGCAGGAGGAACCAGGATCCAAGCCAGCCACTTGCCAGCTCAGTGGTTAGATGTGTATTATACACCATTATCATAATGATCAGAAATCCTGAGTTACCTACTGGAACCAGATGGAGACAATCACAAAAATGCTAGGCAGGGTAGGATATGGTGAGATTAGCAAAAGCTATCATCCGAGTTAAGCTCTCAAACCAAAATTCCAAAATACATGAAGAAAATTAAAACAATGAGTACCAACAAAATCAACCATTGGGAGATTAATTGACTTAAGACAAAAAGAAAACGATGAAAATGACCTTAAAATAAATGTTTAGAATCCTCCAAAAGATAAAGGAAAAAGAGCCACAAAACATAGAGATTCAAAGTGCAATCTCAGTACCACTCAGGGTAAACACAAATTCATATCCAGACATATTATAGTGAAACTGCAGAACATCAACGTGCCATAAAGAAATATTACCTACCAAAAAAACAACAATTAAACTGACAGCAAACACTTCATCAGCAGTAATAGATGCCTTGAAGATAATGGAGTTATACATTCAAAATGTTAGGGGAAAAGAACTATCAAGCTAGGATTCCATGTCCAGCTAAGCTATCATAAAGAATGAAGGCAAACTAAAAACATTTTAAGACCTACAGTGACTACCAGTTTTCCACTAACAGGCTCTCGGTAAAAAACTGACAGGATGTACTTCAGAAAGAAGAGCCCAAAGAAGGAAGCAAGACATACTGGTGGTCACTCAAATTGATAAAATATAATATCAAATGTAGTTAATTATAGATTATAAATAAATTATGATTAAAAAAGTGATTAAAAGTGGCAACATGGATGAATCTTGAGAACATTATGCTAAGTGAAAGAAGCCAATAGCAAAACCATACATTACATAATTCCACTTACATGAAATGTTCAGAATAGACAACTCTAAAGAGACAGGAAGTAGATTAGTGGTTGCCTAGGACTGGGGGGACAGAGGTGGGGAGCAGGCCAGGCACTGTTAATGAGTACAGGATTTCTTTTGAGGGGGACAAAAGTGTTCTAAAATTAGATTGTGAAAACGGCTGCACAACCATATGAATATACTAAAAAACACTGACTTGTACACTTTAAATGGGTGAATTGTATGGTGTATCAATTACACATTAATAAAGCAATTTTTAAAAGTGGAACTAGAAAGGAAAAAGGAACTAGAAAGGAAAAAGGACACTAAGATCCTTTTAAACTCTGATAGAAAACTTTGCAGTTATTTATGAATGTTAAAAACTCAGGAATAACCATTATCATAACAGAAATACCATCTATAGCTTCCAAAATCAGTAGAGAAACAAAAAAAGATATTGACAACTTGATTAATACAAGTGAGAAAGAAATGCAAAAGAAAGCAAGAAGAAAGTAAAGAAAAAGCATACAATTGGCCAGGCACAGTGGGTCACATCTATAATCCTAGTAATTCGGGAGGCTGAGGTGGGAGGATTGCTTGAGGCCAGTAATTTGAGACCAACCTGAGCAACATAGCAGGACCCCATCTTTAAAAAAATAAAAAAATTAGCTGGGCATGGTGGCACATGCCTGTAGTCCCAGCTACTTGGGAGGCTGAGGCAGAAGGATTGCTCGAGCCCGGAAGTTTGAGGTTGCAGTGAGCTATGATGATGCCACTGTACTCTAGCCCGGGAGACAGAACAAAACCTGCTTCAAAAAAAAAAAAGAAAAGGAAAGATAAAACATACAATAAAATGGCAAGAATGAGTTCAAATATCTTTCCCTCTACACATACATACACACTCTCTCTCATCTCCTAAAAGACAAAGTCTATCAGACTAGGTTAAAAATCCAACTATACACTGCTTATGTAACACGTCTAAGGCAAAATGATGCAGAAAATTTGAAAATAGAAGCTGAAAAAATATATCGGGCAAATATTAAACAAAGGAAAGCTGGTAAAACAATATTAACAGGTAAAATAAAACATAAGATAAAAAACAAGGGAGGGGGGAAGAGGGGATGGGCAAAAACCTACCTAACAGGTACAACGAACACTATCTGGGTGATGGGCACACTTATAGCCCTGTCTCAAGCATTACAAAAGTGTACTGTTATAATTACACTATAATTACAGTGTAACAGTGTAATCCATGTAAACAAAAATGTTTGTAATCTCATAATATTTTGAAATTAAAAAAAGATAAAAAACAAAATTGGAATAAAAAAGACATTACATAACGATAAAAAGTAGACTATTTGAGACGAGCATAGGCAACACAGTAAGACTCCCATCTCCACAAAAAAAAAATTTTTTTTAATTAGCTGGTTGTGGTGGTGTGTGTACCTGTAGTCCCAGCTACTCAGGAGACTGAGGCAGTAGGATACCCTGAGCCCAGGAGTCTGAGGCTGCAGTGAACTATGATCCCATCACTGCATTTTAGCCTGGGCAAAAGAGTGAGACTCTGTCTAGAAAAAAAAAAAAAAGAATAGAATAAAGATGTCCATTAGATGTCCATTATCCCCATTTCTAGTCAACATTGTTTTGGAGTTCCCAGACAGTATGAAAAAAGCAAGAAAAAAATACAAAGCATAAGAATTAAAAAGTAAATATTAAAACTGTCATTATTTGCATGCTATCTTTACTCTTGTAAAAAAAAAACTAAGAGAATTTACAATTAGAATTAATAAAGAGAATTCAGCAAGGTTGCTGGTTATAAGATCAACTTGCAAAAACTGGAAGTGTTCTTACATATCAGTAACCAATTTAGAAAATATAATTTAAAAAGAAACCAATTATAATAGCAATAAACACTACAAGTTAACTGGGGAGAAAATCCAACAAAATGTGTGTAAAACTCTGTCAGAGAAAAGTCTAAGATTTTATTATAAACTCAAAAAAAACAAATATTATGTTCACAAATATGAATATCTGATGGAGTAACCACATCAATTTTCCTCAAATTACTCCCTAAAAAAAAAAAATCAACACAATTCCAGTAAAAATACTACAGGGAATTTGTATAGAACTTGATAAGCTCTTTCTAAAGTTCACACAGATGAAGAGCCAAGAATAGCCAAGGTAATTTTGAAATAAATGGTAAAATTAAAATAGTGTGACTCTAGCCCATGTATAGACAAACAGATGAATGGAACAGAATGGAGAACTCAGAGATAGTCAAGAACACATATGGAAATTCAATATTGGACAGTGGTGGCATTAAAAATCAAGGGGGGAAATAGACTATTCAATGAAAAAAGCTGGGATAATTAGCTATGCACAAGACAAATTAGATCCCTACCTTTTAACAAAATAAAACTGATGAAGGGGAAAAAAAAAAAAACCCTGTATGTGAAAAGAAAAGCAAAACTATAAAACTTTCCAAAAGAATTAGGACATTGTGGTTCTTTTGACTTTCTTATTTGATACAATTTCTAGGCTCTAAACAATCCTACTTGTTCTCTTTAAGGGCATCCTGTACTCATAACTGAATTCTCCTTGTAATTTGGAAGCTGCAGAGTAGAGTGAGAGCATCACTTTCCAAGTCCTGGTATTAGACTTCTGGTAACACAGCCTACCTAAGACCACATTAGCTTTATTCGTTCACTACGAAATAGGAATGATGAACACTGCACTTGCCATCTAACTGCTAACATCATTTTCATGCCTACTACACTTAAGCCAAACCTCTCACATCTTGGGCTCATTTGTATAGGGCTTTTTGTCTCCTCCAGGTACATCTATTTAATGCTATCATTAAATTAGGCCTGTTGTCCTTGTCTGTAGCAACCTTTTCCATATCTCTCTATGTCATCAAATGTATTCATTATCCCTTCCTACACTGTCATTCACAAAATCAATACGCATGCATTCTACAGAAGGCTTTATCCAAAGAACTGATAAAAATGTTGATCAAGAAGTTTTACACAGAGAACTCTAAACTCTAGAGACATAGAAAATTGCCTCCATTGATTCATTAATTAGTACTTAATTATATTAGCAATTAGTCCATATTTTTCCATCTGGCCTTCGAAAACTTTATGAGATGTGGTCAAATGTTCTGCTCAGTTTTGGCTTAGCTTTGATTATTGCATTTCCATGATCTGCCATTCTGCTAAAACCTTTCCAACAAATGAAATGAGTCTGACATACCCTGGTTTTAGTGAACTCATGGCAGCATGAAAAAACTTGTACTACTTCTTAGACGCTCACAAACCACTCATTAGCAATGTTATGAGTATATTCATGAAAAATTAGCAGAAATTACAGAAGAGGCCAAATTATGGAGACTCCACACATTTGTAACAATTACTATAGTCTCAATGAGGGACATATAATTATGAAAAATTTGTATCTCTACAATGTGTAGGCCATAAAACTTCTTTAAAATCTATCATTCATAGAAAAAAAAAAACTGGTAACTCTAAAAAATGGAGCCCCTTGGGGTAGGGAGGAGTTTGGGGAGAGTGAGAAATGTAAAAGGATAACTGAGTTCATAAAATTTACTCTGATGGATTAAATTAAGAGAAGGCAGACAGGGATATAACTGGGCAAACTCTTGTACTTCTTTACAAAAGGAGAGTAAACAGAGTTCCAAAACTCAGTTCCCAAGAAAACACATGGTAGCCTGACTGACCACGAGGGATGTACCACACACAGTACACCCCAAACACCAAAACTAGAGAGCAGAAAATATTCTGCCACCTACATGTAGCCAGCTTTGAAACCCTTCCTCGTTTGACATTCCTGCTAAATTCACACATAAGCACCAAATAGATTTACTTCTATCTAGTTTTCTCAATGTTTCTCAAATACAAACTGTTCACTCTGGGATTAAGAAACCAGCTATCTATAAAGATACTGCGTATAAGGAGATGGGCATACAGCCAAAACTTTTCAATGACCACAAAGAACCACAGATAAATATTCTGCTACTTAAAGCATCTTTCCAAGGCTTCTATCAATAAACAAAGATATAAGAATTTAACTGAAAAAACTAATTCTGGAAACGAACAAACATTACATGTCCCAACAAACTACCACAGAGGGATCAGGATGCATTACTGGATGGCAGACAATATTATCTTTGCCTGAAGCTCTATTTCCTGATTGCAAATGAGAAATGAAAATACGGAACACCTAAAAGCTAAAAACTGTACCTAGATACTATGTATGACTATGAAAATCCCCGAGAGCCTTTCAGTGTCTAATACACTAGGTATTCAACAGATTTTTTATTTTGTCTGCTCCTCTGCAGCCACATCCTTTCCACTATGAGCGAAGCAAACAAAACTGAATCACACAGATGTTATGATTACATTCAATGCCATTTTCTAAGAGACGTGAGTAAAATCCAAGAAGAGCTGGAGGATAATTTAGAAGCTACCTAATGCAACCACCTAAACTTTACAGAGGTAAAAACAGGCCCAAAGAGCTCAAAAGTCCAAAGTCTCATAATCAGTTAATGTCAAAGCTAGAACTAGAACCCAGGCCATGAGCTTTTGCTGCCATGAGTATAATTTCTGTTCTCCAGGGTCTCTCTCTTCTGTGTAGGACTCATTTTTCTACCTGCTTAAGAATCACTGGCCATCATTAGACACTGCACTGCCTTTTCACAAAAGCTTTACAACTCTAGGAAGGTGCAGAACACAATGACTCCTACAATCGTAGTAGTTTGGAACTAGAAGAGTCTTTAGATAATGTCCCTCCATATCTCTGCCTCTTACACATGAACAAACAGCACAAGCTCCTGATGTAAACAGAATTAAGAACCGGCCAGCATTCTTCATACTTTATTACAGGGCTTTCTTCTCTTCTTTTTTTTCTAACAGAGCTTCTGCTTAAAAACAAGAGCTTTGTAAGTTGAGAATATCTATAGAGTAGGTATTATTTTTATAAATATTTCTTCATCTTTTCATTAAAAGACCCCTCTGGAAAAGAAACTTATATGTAAGTAAGGACAATTCAGCCTCTGATTCCTCTAATTCTCTCAGCCTGTGGGCTGACTGTTCCCTGTCCATGTCTTATCCCCTTGGTAAGAGCTGGGTGGGGACAGTAGATAGAACTGAGGACACAGAAGAGAGAAATGCCTTTGCAGTAAATTAGGGAGTAGAAGAGGGAATGTACTCAGGAGGCTCCAACCACTTCACTCACAGGATTCCATGTGATACAAGGCTTTAAGCTATATAGTGTCTTGGGCCCAGAGGACTTTGTGGTTGAGGGACCCCAAAGGATCCTAGACTGTAAGAACTTATCTTTGTAGGGACACCCTGAGCTAAATGGCTTTTGTGGACTAGCTTAAAAACTTTACCACCATTAGAGTGTTGTATCTATTTCAAATACATCTTCCCATAATCAACTGACATTTGAACACTTGCATAATTCATAAATATGCCATAGTTATACTTAAGACTTTCCATTCATTTTCTCCAAAAAAAAAAAAATTCTTCTAGAAGGGGGAAGCTACAATAGAGTAAGTCAAATTCATAACAACATCCAAACCTTCTAAAATGTGAGAAAACTGAGGAAGCCTGTGCTTGTTCCTTTCTATGGCAGGCTGTAAAGAAAGCTGGTCCTACGCGCAGGGTTGGTATGCAGGGCAGGAGAGGAAAGGGTCCTGGTTGAAACCTGGACAGAGCCCCACTGTCACAGAGTTATTATTAAATTTGTCCTGATAAAGTGCTCTGGAGGCAGAGTGCTCTTCTTCTTTCAGGTTTACTAAGATTTAAAATTGAAATTTCTGAAGTAGAATCCCAGGGGGATATATAAACTATAGCAGTCTATATCTGTTTTTGCTCTTTCGCTACTGATTCTGCTTGACAGATCTACCTATAAAGGCCTCCTGCAAACATCTGTCCTGAGGTCCTAATGCTCCAGGCCATCAGAGAGCTGGCAGATAGCAAAGCTACACAAAACTGAATGCACCAGCTACTCATTCTAGGCCAAAATGCGAATGGGAAATAATCATCTGTTATGGCACCATTAACTTAGTGTGCTCATTAACGCTTAACGCCCTAAAATCCAGCATCTCTTTAAAATCAGTTTCAGGTAATGTATTACTTTTCACTATTATATTTTCTTGAATAGGTATTTCATAAATTCAGTATTCTTATACCAGTAAAACCATCAGGGATTAATTGCTGGTGTCAGTAGGAAAGTTTAGGGGGAAAAGGAATTCTGGTTCTTAAAATAACATTTGACAGGAAAGAGTAAATGGAAATTTAGATATAACATATATTTCGAAACACAAAATTTGGAAGTAAAATCCATTCCAATGTAAAACTCATTTTGAGTAGGACTTCAACTCTAAGAAACTCAACCTTAGAAGTTGTTATTCAGAGTCTGAAATCTGTTAGGGTATTACTCACGGTTACAATTCCAATTGCATACTAGCAGTCCAATTATGTTTAATAAGCAGCAGGGACACATGGTTACCAAGGACGATTCTGCCAAAGTGAATGAGAAAGTTCAAGATTGAACACATATAATTTACTGAGCATATGTGGCCACTGATAAAATATAATCAGTCCCTTGTCTTTCATTTTAATCATCTTTATTAGAAGAAAAACATACCATACTAAAAGGAGTTTACCACATGGAAACAGCAACTTAAAACTTAATGCTTTATTGCCATGCAGAAAATTAATACATTATGGTTTTACACGGTAAGAATGGAATTGAACTTTCACTTTAAGGTAAATTTAAGTTGAAGGCATTTTGTCTTTTAACATGACTTAGAGGCTCACACCAGTAATCAATCCTAGCACTCTAGGAAGCCAAGGCAGGAAGATCCCTTAAGCCCAGGAGTTTGAGGTTAGAGTGAGCTGTGATGATGCCACTGCACTCTGGCCCAGGCAATAGAACAAGACTCTATCTTTAAAAGAAAAGACTTAGAAAACAGGTGTTAAGAACTGAATGATACAGGAGAAGATTCTGGGAAGATGGCAGAGTAGGAAGTACTAGGAATCTGTTTCCCCACCTGGACAATTACTGCACTAGCAGAATCTGTTTGACTATAACTATATAGAATCTGTAACTATTTTGGAATTCTGGAGTCTATTGAAGGCTTACAACTTCCAGGGGATGGCTTGGATGGCAAAGTTTGGTTAATTTTG
>RJWJ010036795.1:0-15879 GCA_004363605.1 Indri indri | reverse complement strand
AAGTTCCAGAAGTTAGCCCAAGTGAGCCTAATGAATACCCAAGCTTTTAAATCACTGGTCTACATGATAAAAGAGAACCATGACTCTCACAGCTCAGGTTAGAGGGCTTTAATTTTTGTACTACTGCCTGTACAAAATAGCCTACGTTTCTCAGCATGGCATTTATGACTGACTTTCTTTGATCTGGCTTCAACTCACCTTACGTTCTTCTGGACTAATTTGCGAATGTCCTAAGTTCTGATCAAATACCATTAACTTCACCATCCAGAGCAGAATGTTCCTCTTACTACTCCCACCCACCCCCACCACCACTATCAACTCTATCAGCATCTAATGGATTTTGTCCAACCTTGCCCAAGCCAGCTGAAATACCACTTCCTCAAACAAGTTTCTTCAAACCCCCTCTGATTATGACTCATCCTCCTTCTGACCACCCCCACCGCTTTGTTTCTATATTCCTGGAACAGCAATAAACTCATCTTAACTTTTGTTACAGCTATTGATGTACGTATTTTGTCTGCCCTATGAAACTGTAAGCTCCTTGAGGGCCAGTGCTAGCCAGCTGCTCTACCTTTGTCCAAACTGTAAAGCTTATCTCCAAACCCACGCTGCTATGCTTACTGCAGGAAGCTGGGACTGACACTGCACAACACATTTCTGCTCTGGGATACCCTAGAGGGAGCATGCAGGGCTGGAGGAGGAGGGAGGCAATTGATCATTCCATCTGCTTTCTGTTGACATCTTCTCTGTTCCCTAGTCTTAGTTGAACAGCACCTTAGAAAAGCTTCTTCCACTCCAGCAGTTCTTTCCTGGAGCAGTAGTCAAATGCAAGTCGGGGTTTTTCCCAACTAGTAGAACCAGCTTCATCTGCCATCTCGATGACACCAGTAGCAGGCAATGGTGTCCCTCCACTAAGGTCTGAGCTTCAAATCTGTTTCAAAACCTTCCTGTAATATTTCTTACTAATCAATTATATTGAGGAATAATTTACATAAAGTAAAATATAACCATTTTATTCATAGAATTTTATGTTTTCATGTGTACTAATATAATCACCACTCCAGTGAAAATACAGATCATTTCTATCACCCAAAAAAGTATCTTTGTGCACCTTTTCAATCAATACCTTTCTCCACACAAGGTCTCAAAAACAAATGATGTATTTTCTGTCACCATTGTCTAGTTTTGTCTTTTCTAGAATTTCATAGATTTAAATTAATCAATATGTACTTTTTTTGTGCCTGGCTTTATTTATTCAGCATAATCTTTTAAAGATTCATCCACATGGTTCCAAGAACCAGTAATATTTTTCTTTTTGTTGCCAATAATATTTCTTTGTATACATGTACTATAGTTTATTTATCTACTCACCTGTTGTTGGACATATGGTTGTTTCCAGTTTGGGGCTATGAACGAAACTGCTATGCCATTCATGTACAAGTTATCAAATGGACATACGATTTTATTTCTCTTAATACCTAGAAATGGGATTGGTGAATTGTATAGTAGTTGTATATTTGGCTTTACTCTCAAACTGTTTTTGAAAGTGGTTGCAGCATATTATATTCCCATCAGCAGTGTATGCAAATTCCAGTTCCTGCACATCTTCACCAACACTTGATGTGGTCAGTCTTTTAATTTTAGTCATTCCAGAAGGTATGTAAGGATATCTCATATGTGGTTGAATTTGCATTTCATAATAACTAATGATTATTAGCGTCTTTTCATTATTTGTTGGCCAATCATATATCTTCTTCATAAAGTATCTGTTCAAATATTTTGTCTGCTTATTAATTGGGTAACTTGTCTTCTACTATTGAGTTGTAAGAGTTTTTTATAGATTCTGAATGCAAGTTCTGTATCAGATTTATGTACTGGGAAATTTTCTCCCAATCCATGTGCCATGGCTGAATTGTGTTCCTCCCAAAAAATTCATTAGTTGAAGCCCTAACCCCTAATGTGATAGTATTTGGAAATAGGGCCTTTGGGAGATAATTAAGTTTAGATGAGGTCAGGAGGGTGGGGCCCTCATGATGGGATTAATGCTCTTATTAGAAGAGGAAGAGGCACCAAAGCTGTCTCTCTGCCATGTGAGGACACAGTGAGAAGGCAGGCATGTGAAAGCCAGGAAGAAAGCCCTCACCAACTAGTCAAAGATTAGTTGACCATAAAGGTGTAGATTTATTTCTGGGCTCTCTATTCTGCTCCAATGTTCTGTGTGTCTGTTTTTTTTGCCAGTACCACGCTGTTTTGATTACTATTGCTTTTTGGTATATTTCAAAATCAAGTAGATCAGGTAGTGTGATGCCTTCAGCTTTGCTGGTTTTGCTCAAGATTCTTTGGCTATTTAGGGTCTTTTGTGGTTCCATATGAATTTTAGTATTATTTTTTTCTATTTCTGTGAAAAATCCCATTGGAATTTTGATAGATCACTTTGGGTAATACGGATGTTTTAACAATATTAATTCTTCCAATCCATAGCATGAGATATCTTTCCATTTATTTGTGTCTTCTTTAATTTCTTTAACTAATGTTTTACAGTATTTAGTACACAGATCTTTCACCTCATTGGTTAAATTTATTCCCTAGTATTCTTATTTACATTATTGCAGATGGGATTGTTTTCTTATTCACTATTAATGTATAGAAATGATACTGATGTTTGTGTTTTGTATCCTACAACTTTACTGAATTCATTTATTAGTTCTAATGTGTTTTTTTGGTGGGGTCTTTAGGGTTTTCTGAATATAAGATTATGTCATCTGCAAACAGAGACAATTTAACTTCTTTCTTTACAATTTGAATGCCTTTTATTTATTTTTCTTGTCTGGAATTTCTCTAGCTAGGCCTTCTAATGCTATAGTGAATGGAAGTAGTGAGAGTGAGCATCTTTATCTTGTTGATCTTAAAGGAAAAGCTCTCAGCTTTTCACTATTAAGTATGATGTTAACTGTGAGCCTATCATAGATGTCCCTTATTATATTAAACTACATTTCTCCAATTCCTATATACTTATATATTTTTTTCATTCCTATATATCTATATATAGTCATGTGCTGCATAACAATGGCATCTTCAGTAAACATTTTTAACACATTATTTTGTTCATTTATTGTTACTGGAGTTTAACATTTTTCTGGGCAGCCCAAGAGCCTCTCCTGAGGGTAATATATGAAAACAATGGATTGCCTATAAAATCCTAAGTGGTGTTAATCTAAATAACAACATATTGATCAATAATGGATATCTGATATATGATGGTGGTCCAATAGGACTATCATATCTTATTTATGCTGTACCTTTTCTATGTTTTCTATGTTTAGATATACAAATGCTTACCATTGTGTTATTATACAATTACCTACAGTATTCAGTACTGTAACATGCTATACAGGTTTGTAGCCTAGGTGCAATACACTGTACTGTGTTGCTTAGGTGTGTAGTAGGCTGCACCATCTAGGTTTGTGTAAGTACACTCTATGATGTTTGTACAGCAACAAAATCACATAATGGCGCACTTTTCAGAACGTATCCTCATTGTTAAGTGATGCACAACTGTACTAATATATTCTTTCTATACCATGTTGTCATCTGTAACAATATGGATAAACCTGGAAGACATTATGCTAATTGAAATAAGCCAGATGCAGAAAGACAAATATTGCATGATCTCACTTATGTGTGGAATCTAAAAATGTTGAACTCGCAGAAGCAGAGAGTAGAATAGTAATTGCCGGGACTGGAGGTTAGAGGAAATGGAGAGATACTGGTCAAAGGGTATAAAGTTTCAGTTATGCAGGAGGAATAAATTCTGGAGATCTAATGTACAGCATGGTGACTATAGCTAATAATATTGTATGGCAAACTTGAAATTTACTAAGAAAGTAGATCTTTAATGTTCTCATCATGAAAAAAAATTAGGAAATATGTGAGGTAATGAACATGTTAATTAGCTTGATTGTGGTAATCTTTCACAATGTATATGTATATCAAAACATTTCATTGTACACGTAAATACATATGATTTTAGTTTGTTAATTATAACTCGATAAAGTTGGAAAAATGAAGGCTATTAAAAGATATATTATTAAATAAGGTCTTACAAATTCAGTACCCAAAAAAACCCTAACCTGCACTAATGGCCTATTTTTTTGTGCTTTGACATATTTTTCTTCACTTAATATTCACAGTACTATTTGAGCATTTACTTTACTTACTCCATTTTCACAGTGGGGGAAGCTAGCACGCAGAAGTAGGTGACCTCACCAAGACCACACAGCTGCTAAGGAGCACACTCAAGAAGGAAACAATCAGAATTTTCAACTCCAAGTTCTTATATTTTTCCATTATGCCACAATGATTTTTCTGTCATTTATTCACTTATTCTCTCAACAAATATTTACTCAGTCAGTGCCTGTTATGTTTCAAGAAGTGTCGTAAACTCTGAGTATTACAGTGGCAAACAAATAGCATTGTCATCACGGAGCTTTAGGTCTGGTGCACTTAAAAACCTAGCTCAAATTTTTCCCCCTTTGTTAAGCCTCCCATCATCCATATAAACACAACTGTGCATCCTGAATACATTATACTTAGTGCTCTTAAAGAATACAAGACACTGTATCATGGTTTACTGTGTCACAGACAATAGGCCAAGCAAGGTGCCTTCCAGCCACGCAGCTCCCTAACCACTGGCCAGGAAATGCCTGCCAAACTAATGGGGCACACATCAGTCACAAAGCCAGAGGATACAGAGGAAAAGAAGGGAAGGAAAACACTAACCTGAGTTGATTGTCTCCTTAAAGAAGGAAAGGAAGGCCACAACATACTAAATCAATGAGATTACTAAACAGGAAACTCAAGCAATAAACAATATAAGCTTAAGAATTTAAAACACATTTAACTGCTGGAAAGAAAATGAGTTGCCAAAAGTTGCCATCATCTCCTTTCTTGCAGCAATAACTTTTATTTCATCACAATGGCATCTTCAGTAAACATTTTTAACACACTATTTTGCTCATTTATCGTCACTGGAGTTTAACATTTTTCTGTGTAGCCCAAGAGCTTCTCCTGAGGGTAATATATGAAAGCAATGGATTGCCTATAAAATCCTAAGTGATGTTAATCTAAATTCCTACAAATTGTCTTGTTCCTCTGACTCTGAGTTACATTAGCTCTGAAAATTTGGAGTGATCTCTCATCAGTTATCACAGTTACCAGTTAAAAAAATCTTTGTCACCAGAAATAAATAATACAATATGGTATAACACAACATAACATAATATAACCTAACAAAGAGTTTCAAACAACAAATGTTCACATGGATGCAGAGAGACAGGAACACACACACTGCTGATGGGACTGCAAACTAGTACAGACTCTATGGAAATTCATATGGAGATACTTCAAAGAACTAAAAGTAGAACTGCCATTCAATCCAGCAATCCCACTACTGGGTATTTATCCCAAGGGAAAAAAGGCATTTTATAAAAAAGACACTTGCACTTGAATGTTTATAGCAGCACAGTTCACAATTGCAAAGGTGTCGAAACAACCCAAGTGCCCATCAATACATGAGTGGATTAATAAAACGGGGTATATGTATACCATAGAGTACTACTCAGCCATAAAAAAAAATGGTGGACTAATACCTATGTATTAACCTGGATGGAACTGGAGACCATTCTTCTAAGTGAAATATCACAAGAATGGGAAAACAAGCACCACTGTATTCACCGTTAAATTGGAACTAATTGATCAACACTATGTACACATATGGAAAATAACATTCATCGGAAATCAGGCAGTTGGGAGTGGGGAGGGGATGGGTAAATTCATACCTAACGGGTGTGGTGAGCACTGTCTGGGGGATGGGCAAACTTGTAGCTCTGACTCAGGCTGTGCAAAGGCGATTTATGTAACCAAAGCCTTTGTACCCCCATAATATTCTGAAATTTAAAGAAAAAGAGTTTCAAGAAGAAAAAATATGTTTACAGAATATATCATTCTTCCTAAAACTAAAAGAGTTTAATTAGAGTTGCGATGATTTGTCCTTGAGGAAGGATTGACTTTTGGGATGACTGAATTTGGTATTAAAGTAAGAAGTTATTAACAACTATATAAATATTTCTCCACTTACAAGGTCTGGGACCTTTAGCAAATTATTTAACGTCTTGCAGATTTAGTCCTCTCACCTATGGAATGAAGATGATAATATAATCTACCTTGTAGCACTGCAGTGGAGGCTAAATGAACAATGCATAAAAATTATGTAGTTCAGTACCTGACGCAAGTAACCTCTCAATAAATATTGGCTATTTTTTACAATGTGCTCACATTAAGCATTTGTTGCCTCCTATGTATAGCACCTATACTCTTGAGAAAGACTGTGATACAAAATTATGAAAAAATCCACCTAAGTTTTTTCTATAAACAATACTATTTCCATCTACCAGAGAAAAATATTACAAATAATCCTGCTTAAATCTTTTATTAGTTTCTTGCTTGACTAACAGGGCCACTTCTGAATTTTGCATTTATTATAGAATACTCATTCAATTTTTCCTTACAGAACTCAGCAATATTCCATTCTTCATGGCACATGTTTTCAGCAGCCATTATCTATAATTTTTCTTTTTCTGTCTTCTTGAAAGAGTTCTCATTGATTATGTTCACTAGCTGAGCCTTCTCTTTATTTCTCAGTATTTACTTCCTTAGCAAAATATTCTTATTTTGCGTATTCTTCCCGTGTACAAACTCTTACTGCAGTAAGAGTTCTGACAACTATTTCCACTCTTCTTGCTGTAACCAAGGCCTGTTGTCCAGCCTGACCACCTGCTTGCCATTTCATTAGGCCCATCGTTCCAAGGAAATCCCTCCTTTCTGCACTGCGTAGACTTAGGGCATGAGTGTTTGATAAACAGGGCAGAGGAAAACATCTAACGGGCAAAATAAGATAACAGAGATTCTGTTAAATAATGTCACAAATGCTATGTAAACATTTTCTTAGGGATTGTTTTAGGTACAGACCGGAAACAGAATTTCGACAAGCATTTATTAATCTCCAACTTCATGCCAGGTGCTCAACCATGTACCAAAGACATGGCCATAAGTGAAAGAAACGTAGTCTTTGCCCTGCAGAGTTTAGAGTCTAGCAGATGAGCAGGAAAGACAAATGTCAAACAAATAATTATAATAAAGTTTGAAGGTAGGGTTAGGGTAAGTATTCAGGCGAGGCAGAGATTGTCATCTATATGACAAATATTAGGTTCTCTTCCACAGTGTAAGACAGCGCTGCTCAAAGTGTGGGCTGTGGACCAGTGCCCATCTGCAAACTGCTTGTTAGTGGTCCATGACAAGACTAAGTGTGGAAATTGAGAGCTTAAGTGTTTAGAAACTTCTAGTATTTTGATGAAGTAATTTTATTTCCATTAAATTTAATAATTTAAAAATGGAGAGTGTATTTTGCATGTTTTTCAATTCATTTTTAAATATAGCCCCTTTTAATTCTATTTTATAAAATATTGGTCTGGGATGAATTGTAAATAGAAATACCAGCTCTTCACCACAGATGGCTTAAGAAGCACTGCCCAGCAGGGACTACATTCTCCATTCTCTCCTTGCATCTAGGCAGAGCCCTGACACTAGTCCTCCAAAAGAGTGTGTGAGTAGAAAGGAAGTGGGCCACCTCTGGCCAACAGGAGCATGGGGTAATGTGTGTTTGCATGTCACCTTTTCTCATTAGCTGGGTACAAATGATGCCAAAGCCTAAGTAAGGCAGAAGCAAAGCAATAAAGCTGGAAGAGTCTGGCTGTTTTATCGTCATGCTGCCCATTGACTAAAAACATCCACAGTACATGAGAACTATGGGTTGAGTTATGTCCCCTAAGAAGATATGTTGAAGTCGTAACTCCTAGTACCTCAGAATGTGACCTTATTTTGAAATAGGTCTTTACAGAAGTAATCCAGTTCAAATGAGGTCATTAGAGTGGACCCTAAGCCAATATTATTGACATCCTTATAAAGAGGAGAAGTTGGGACACGGAGACAGACACACACAGGGAGAGCACAGCCATGTGTCTAGAGTGATGAGACTACAAGCCAAGGAATGAACGCCAAGGATCACAAGTAAATACCAGAAGTGATGAGAGTCAAACAAGGATCCTCCCCTAGAGCAATTGGAGAGAACGTGGCCCTTCTGTCACCTGAGTTCGGACCTCTAGCCTCCAGAACTATGAGACAATAAAGCTGTGTGGTTTAAGCCACCCAGTTTTCGGTGTTTTGTTACATCAGTCCTAGGAATCTCTCACAGTGAGTAAGAAATTAACTTTGTGTAAAACCACTGAAATTTGGAAGTTTATTTGCTGCAACAGTGAACGTCACCCTGACTAATACTGAGAACATCTTGTAAGCAAGTCCAGCGTAGACTACATGGTCAAGGACACCCTCTCTGTGGTAGAGGCATGTCACAGAGACCTGAGACATGAGAAGGAATCAGCTAGCACAGGCAGGGAAGGGGAGCTGGGGCGGAGGAAAGGGCTGATCGCAGCAGAAAAGCTTTTCGGGCAGAGGCAGCAGCATGTAAGACAGCCAAGACAGGAGATAATACAGTGGATCAGGGACTAGAAAAAGTCTGGCGTACCTGAGGCACAGAGAACAAGAAGGCAGGCAGAAGTAGGTAGGTAGGTAGGTGGAAGTAGGTGGACAGAGATCGGAGTTTATAGGTCAGACTGGTGGAGCCAGAGGGAGTGTACATCAGGGAAGAGTGCAGGGTCCACAGACAGTCATCAAAAGGGGGAATCCTGCTGGTGCAGTGGCTCATGCCTGTAATCCTAACACTTTGGGATGCCAATACAGGATGAATGTTTGAGGCCAGGAGTTCAAGACCAGCCTGAGCAAGAGTAAGACCCCCGTCTCTACAAAAAATGGAAAAATTAGCAGGGTGTGGTGGTCCATGCTTGTATTCCCAGCTACTCAGGAGGCTGAGACAGGAGGATGGCTTGAGCCCAGGAGTTTAAGGCTGCAGTGAGCTGTGATGACACCCCTCCACTCCAGCCCCAGGCGACAGAGTAAGATGTGTCTCCAAACAAAAGAAAAAAAAAAGAAAAGGGGAATCATTTTTGTGTTTGCTTTGCACACAAAAAGTCAAGACTGATTAAACCCACTGGATGCTCAAGTCTAGAGGGGCCCCTGAGAGAAGAGAGATGCTGGTGTGAACACAAGAGCCACACAACAGCAGCCTTGAGTAGAAAATATTTTTAAAAAGGACATTGAATAAAAGGAACAAAAACTGTGGTTAGAGGCTGAACTTCCAACAATCGGATAAGCAGAGACTCAGAATTCTCCAAATTGATCTTAACCTGATTCACTGAAGTAGCTTTTCCAAGGCCAACTAAGCGGGGGGAGTGGGGGAGACTGATGGAAGAGAGATTTCAGGTCAGCCCAGGGTAGCCCTTCCCCTCACAATGCAACACTGAGGTTTGCACTAGTTCTTAGTGAAATGAAACACAACATTCATATCTAGTTATTATTTATAATGAACTAAAATATAATTATGATGAAGTCATATATACAGTAAATAAAGTGTACATAGCTCTCATTTGCTGGTGTGGATTAAATTATTCTCAGCTAATCCTTCAATTTTTAGTTAAATAAGCTCCTCAGATAATGTTAATTAAAACAACAGTAATAGTAATAATAATATCCAAATGGTGTTGAGTCTGTTAACAGTTGTATTCAACATTTTGTGATCCAGAAGGGGTAAAACAGAGAAGTAATTCTTCCCAACCCCCTTGTAAAAGTGCTATGAGATGCTCTGAAATGTATTCCTGCCTGGATGAGCCGTGTGCTGCTATTGGTCTTTATATTCACCATGAGCACATTTTCCATATTACACTTTGTTATAGCTTCATTTGCATGACTGGTGTGTGTGTGTGTGTGTGTGTGTGTGTGTGTGTGTGTGTGTGTGTATGCGCCATCAGTGAGTTAAGTTTTCAAAACCAGTATCCCAAAGGTCAGCCCTGATGTAAAGGAATTAGTCATTATTTGCAGGCTAGAGAACAAAGTTTGGTTTCCCCCTCACTGTTGGCATAACACTTTCCCCCACACTCCCACCTCATAATGCGCACGCCAGATATGCTGATCTCACAAATGAGAGACATTTGCTATAATAAGTGAAACAAACAGAAGAGGTTATTGTGTTTTGAAATTTAGGAATCTGGAACTTTTAAATTCTGCCTCAGAAAATCAGCCAAGGCTGAAGCAAGCTGTGCATTTGAATTTCTTGGATGAGGACCACCTGTTCTTGGTGAACTCCAACTGATGAATCTGTTCCCTCTAAGCTTCCTCTATTGGGCCTTTGTCACATACGCACACCCTGGGCACTTCACAGATGTTTGTGGAAGAAAGGGAGGAGGGAAGAAGGAAGGAAGGAAGGGAGGAAGGGAGAGAGGAAGGAAGGAAGGAAGGAAGGAAGGGAGGAAGGAAGGAAGGAAGGGAGGGAGGGAGGGAAAGAAGGGAGAGGAGGGAACAGGCAAGAAGGAGGAGGCAAAGGAAAAGAAAACGATACATGTAAGCAAAAGTGTGCATGCTGAGCTAGAACACTGCTATTAAATCCTCTATCAAGGCCATGGCTGCAGAGAAGATAGCCAATAAAAAAGGCAAAACTTTTCTTTCTTTTTAATGTCATACTCCAAAAGCCCAACAACACAGAGATCTCTGAATTTCACTTGGACTTGGGCACCAGGTACTAAAAGCAGCTTGCAGTTCTTAGGAAAGAGAAATAAGCTCATCCATGTCCCACGGTCTTTGCCCTAATTTTTCCTCCACCTGAGTGATTTCCCCCAAATCTTCATCTGTCGGCCTCCTTTTTGCCATTCGGAATTCAGATCAAATGTAATCTCCTGACGAGAACTTCTCTGACAACCCACTAGTAAAATAAATCGTCCCTTTGTTCAATTCTCATTAGAACACCTATCACTAGCTAATATTTTTGTTTATCATCTGTCTGCCAGCGGTAGAATGAAAGCGTCATGAGAACAGTGATTTTGTTCCTCAGGTCTTGTTTTCTGCTGTGTTTCCTGTGCCTAGAACACTGAAAGAGAAGGCTTTGAATAAATGCTTATTGAATTAATGGATTCATGTTTCTTTTTCTTTTGAAAAGGCAGGTGAAAATATCAGTAGTCTAGGACCTAGATTTCCACCATTTTTTTCTAAACTGGTTCCAGATCCACTTTGGAGCCAAAAATTAGTATTTGCAATATACTGATTTGTAAATTATTAGTCTTCTCATTTTCCTAATGATCATTTACTCCTGTTAAGTTGCTCAATAATGCCTGTATATATTATAATAATTTAAATTGTTAATAGAACTTTATGATTCTTCAAATAGGTGAAACATATGTGTGCACATACACTTCTCTTTTTAAAAAAAAACAAATATGTATAACTATTTTAACCCTTCGAAACAGAATTTTGATAGTTCAGGCAGATTTTTCAGACTAATTCAATCAATAGAAAGATAAATACTTTATACAATAGCAGCACATGTACACAAAAAAAATATTTACCAAATAAATAAATGTTCCATTGGGCAAGAATTTCTGTGTATTATAAACTTGAAACTGAAAATTCTCAGAAATTCATGAATTATACAGATTTATGCAACAGTTTTCTCTAACATTCAATAGTTTCCATAGCAACTTTGGCATTAAATTGTGTATATGCTACCTTGAAGATACAATTCATCATTCTCTGTAATCTATTTAAAGTGAAGTACTATGTTATTTCTCAGCGTTATGTTCTGTCTGTTTGGAAAAAAAGATATGCTGCCATCCTACACGATGCTGTTGTGTTAGTTTCATGTTGCTTAACTTGATGGAGTTTTGAATTTTCTGTTAAAGTTTTCAAGTTGTTAAAAGAATTCAGGCAAGATAATGATAAAGTTAAGGCATTTTTCTTTCTAGTGGGAAGGAAATTAGTAAGAGTGGAAGAAGTAATCAAGAATATGAAAGACACACTTAAAAACTGTTCTCTAAAGATTGTAACGGAGTGGAAATGTGGGTATATATTAATGTTTGCAAGAGCAAGATCTTTTAAAGCCAGGCCACTTCCAGAACAAGGTGGTTTCCAGAGACCAAGTAATATTCTGTTTCTTGATCTGGGTGCTGGTTACATAGTTGTGACCAGCTTATGCAATTCACAGAGTAGTACATGTAGGGTAGGTGCACTTTTCTGAATGTGTATTATGTTTAAATTAAAACCCAAGGGGCAGTCAAACCTGTTCTGTAAAGAGCTAGATAGTAAATATGTCAGGCCTTATGAGGCACATACAGTCTCTGTCTTTGTCGGGGTTTTTAAAATTTATTTGCTTTTGCTTTTTATAACTCTTTAAAAATGTGAAAACCATTCTTAACTTGAAGGCTATGCAAAAGTAAGCCATGGCTAGCTTATTTGAAGTCAAGAAAACTTGAGATCACCAAGGGAGTGAATTTAGACAGGAGAAGAGTACCACAGACCAAGCTAGCGCTGGGGCCTTCAACATTAAATTACACCTCTTAAACCTATTAATATGATGAATTATGTTAAAACATTTCCTAATATTAAGCCATTTTTTTCATTTCTGACTTGGTCATGATGCATTATTCTTTAATATGCTGCCGAGTTTTCTTCGCTAATGCCTTATTTAGGATTTTTCATCTTTATTTTTAAAATGAGACAGTATTATAATTTTTTTGTAAAATGTTTCTTAAGCTTTATTACCAACGTTATACTCACATCACAAAAATTGCTTTGGGAGTTATCCTTTTATTTCTTTGTTCTAGAATAGATAAAATAGTAATGGAAGTATCTGTATTTTAAATTTTTCATGAAAGTCCTCTGTAAATCTGTCTGGGCCAGGTGCTTTTTTGGGGGGGGGGATGGTGGGTAGATCTTTCTAATAATAGCAATAATTTATACAGGGTTTACTCTGTGACAGATCTTGTTCTAAGATACTACACATAGTAACTTATTTAATCTTCACAGTGGCCTAATGAGGTAAGGTTTGTTATTATCGTCATTGTCATAGTCATCATCACTGTTAACATCATCTCCATTTTACATCTAAGGAAACTGCATCCGAGAAGGCTAAGGCAGAGGGAAAACACAATACGTATTTCAACAGATGGAATTTAAAATAGTGAATGGGTTGCACAGGTATTAAAAAGCTGAAACGACAAGAAGAGAATGCTGAGGCACAAAAGGAGATAACTGCCAAAAGCTTGTACTAGCCCTAGCGAGGGAGCAACAAAGAGAAAGAGAATGCAGTTCTAAGAACCAAGAGCTTAGAAGAGAGATCCAGCAGAATGGAGGCGCAGACCTTGGGGGCATAATGAGGCTGTTTTGGGGATTCCATTAGAAGCAGAAAGGTGGAACTAACCGCCCCTGCTGGGCGGTATAGCTGCAGGCATGACAAACAGAAACAGCAACAAACTGGAAGAAAGTCCCTCCCCTACTGCTCCTGCCTTCCAGCCTCCCTTAGCGCTCCCTACTGTCAGAAGAAAGTGGGCCAAGGAACCTCTGAACTGGCCCCAGCCCCAGCATCAAAGAGCAAACTTTAGAAGGATGGTTTGGAGCTCAGGGACAGTAAACAAGAAAGCCAAGATTTCTCCATTTCTCTATTTTTTTCCTATGAACACTGGCCTATTGGGATTTTCTTTCTTTTCTGGGTCAGTTTTGTCACATTTCACATAGGCCATCTACCTAAGTCATATCTTCTTAGAAAATTATTTTATTGAAGTTTTAAAATTTATAAAGTTACACAAAATACCCTCTTTTATTTTAGTTTCCTCTTTTTGTTTTGTTTTTTTCTTCTTGTCATTTCTCTTGTATATTTTTACCTTGTTTCTTTTCTCTTAATTAGATTCTCTAATCATTTTTCACTTAATCAATCTTTTTCAAATCACCAGATTTTTATTTTATTTATTAGTTATGTTCTCTAACTCATTTCATTCTGCTTTTATCTTCACTACTCCCTTCCCTTAAACTTTACTTTGGTTTATTTTGTTGTTCTTTTTCTATCTTCTCTGTCATATTTTCATGGTTTCTTTTTATTGCTATAAGTATTTAAGGTTAAACATTTTCTTCTGAGCATATTTTATCCCATAGATTGTGATATGTGGTATTTTCAATAATATTTTTCATGAAATTCTGCATTTTCTGCCAAATTTTTCTTTGTCCTCAAGAGTGCTTTGATACAGTTTTATAAATGTATTTCAAGGTGGAAAAGCTTTTTCATTTTGTGCTTTTATCATTAATTACTATTTGTTGTATTGTAAAAATGTTGTCTAATTTTTTTTTTCATTTTGGAACTGTGGCCTAATATATAGTCAATTTTATGATGGTTTCAAAGACATTTGAAAAGAAGATATTCTCTATTATCAGGGTACAGAGTTTGGTGCATATACCACCAGAGTTACCTTATTGATTATATTGTATAGTTTATTTATATACTATTTTTGCCCTCCTGATCTTACACTAGACAGACAAAATAAAGCTTTCTATTACTAATGTGTTTTTGTCTATTTTTTGTTAATTGTCTCCATTTTCTTCTTCATGAAGTTTTTGTGTTATCTGGTGCATAGATAATGATGACAACTGCATCTTCATTGTGAATTTTATCCTTCAACATTATATAACCATATTAGTCAGGATTCTCCAGAGAAATAGCACCAGTAAGATATACATATAGATATATAGAAAGAGATTTATTATGAGGGATTGGATCATAAGAATATGGAGAGTAAGTCCCACAACCTGTTGTCTGCAAGATGGAAGCCCAGGTGATGGAGTTCCACCCAAGCCCAAAGGACTGTGAACCAGAGAAGCCAATGGTTTAAGTCCCAGTCTAACCTGAGGGACTGAAAACTAAGAGTGCTGATGTTGAAGAGCAAGAGAAGATGGATGGTCCAGCTCAAGGAGAGAGAGTGAGTTTGCCCTTCCTTTACCTTTTTGTTCTATTTGGGCTCTAATGGATTGAATGATACCCACCTACATTGGTGAGGGTGATCTTCTTAGTCTACCAATTCAAATACTAGTCTCTTGTGAAAACACCTTCACAGACACATCCAGGAATAATGCTTTACCAGATATCTGTCAACCAGTCAAGTTGACATATAAAACTAACTATCACAACTTAATTTTCATTATGGTTTGAACAAATTTTTTGTCTCATTTAATGACTTTGGGTCAAAATTTTTTGATGCCTTATATTTCAGATTATAACTCCTCCTTACTTTTTTCTTTTTGTGTTCATTTGCCTATATAAATTTTCTCATGCTTTTATTTTTAACATTTCTGAACTAATTTGTTTTAAATGTGTCTTTTAGATCCAGCGCAGAATCAGGTTTTGTTTAGTGACCCAATCTAAAGATCATTTTTCTTTCAATGGATGAGTTAAGCCCATTTACAATTTTTGATTTACAACAATTTTTGGCTTCAGTTCTGTCATGTTATAGGTAGAAGGATGGATGGATAGACAGAATATCTCACTATGTGGTCTCTTATTTTCTTTTTATAGTAGTTTTGATATTTTGATGGTTTGCATTTTGTTTCAGTGGTTACCCTCACTCAGTGTGGGGCATGATTTTAATGATTCATGAAGAAGGACAGGACGCAGCATACAGTTGTAGTCACAGCTCACAGCTTAATTTATTATAGTGAAAGGATATAAACAAAACCAAGCAAAGAAAAAAGGCACATGGGACAAAGGCTGGAGAAAACCAGGCACAAGCTTACAAGATCTCTCTCCCAGTGAAGTCACGCAGAACAACCTTAATTCCTCCAGCAGCAAGTTGTGATGACATATGTGAAATGTTGTCTACCAGGGAAGCTCATTAGAGACTC
>RJWJ010036794.1:0-15888 GCA_004363605.1 Indri indri | reverse complement strand
TATACACTTTGTATTATGAAAATAAAGATATTTACTATGTGAAAATAGAGAATAAAATGTATATATGAATTGTGATATCTTTGCATATTCAATAGGACAGATCTGTGAAATCGAATATATTTCAGTTTCATGCAACACCCTGGATATTTCTTTTAAAAGGCCAGACAGAACAGAATTCATGCTATATAATTCTGTTGACATAAAATTAAAATTAGAAAAAGCTAATTATTTGCATTAAAGTCAGAATAGTGGCAAAGTAGGTGAAGTGACGATTGAGAGAATACAGGAAGGAGCTTTAGCATGATAGTTTAATTTTATTTCTTACACATTTTGAAGGTACGTGGCTGTTGTTACAAAGCTTTATATTTAAGATTTGTGCACTTTCATGTGTTCGTGTGTGTGTGTGTGTGTGTGTGTGTGAAACACATACAGTACATGAAAAGTATACATTATATGGCAGTAAAAAATTTAAAATGTAAAGGTCACCACGGAGGCTTAGTATTAACCATATCAGTGAATTTTTTCAAGTGGAATAGTGTAAGGATGCTTATTAAAGAAAAAACAAATTTTGCATATCCTTTGTGGTGATTTGAAATTCTATCATAATGTATGATTACAAACATAACTAGAGATAAATTTCTTAAGCTCATAGTTCTTAAGGCAATAAAACATACTGCCTGTTTACAAAAAAATATAAAAGTAAAAATAAAATTCAAACTAATATGACTTTACTATGGCAGATGTTGTTTTCCTTAAATTAATCACACCCCAGAAGTAAAGTATTTTTCTATTGATGATTTTTAATTGCAAATTATCACTCCAAAGAAGAGTTTTGTCTTCCTACATTTTAAAATAATTCAACCATAGCAGATGCTTTTAATAATGGTTATCAATTTTTGTCTTAATAAAATTAAGACTTTTCAGCTTAATTCTGCTGAATACATATAATAATATATCTAAACACAAGCACTGTATTCTCATGCTTTTTTTTATCACTCATTGACAGTCAAATCATAAACAGTGCAAAGCAGAGACTGACATGTCACCAGTCAAAACTTGAACATAAGTTTGTCATTTAGATAAATATGTTTGTATAGGTTTATTTTATCACCAAAATTAAAAAAATGTATATATGAACTACAGATCTGAAACTTGGAAACTTATGCATGCATAGTGGTTACTGGAAAACGGCCCAGGCTATTTAACAAAGAGCTGAAGTGCAGATTTAGTCTTAAAAGTACTAAGCTGATTAGACAAGTGGACCTCATGAGAACTTGAAGTTCCTCATCCTGGGTGTCATACTAAAAAGTAATTTTTCCTCAGATAAGGAATCCCAGCCTATTCTATGTCAATGTCTTCATTTTGGAAGATGGCCATACAACCCCTTCATTTCTGCATGCAAAGTTCTCCTGGTTCAGGAGTTGATCTCTGAAGAATTATCACAATCAACCTCGACTCGTTATAGATAAAATTATATACAACAATTATACATAAACATAATGGATAGGCAGTTATGCTGTAACATTAATTGCAGTTTCTCAAACCCTACCAGGGTATGAATTGCTTTAACAGATTGTTGTAAGTTTCTCCTTATAATTCCTCCTGTGTAATTAATAACTTTAACACATTGACTGCCACACAAAAAAATCAGGAACTTTTCCTTGGGGCCACAGTGCTTTATTATGAAAATAGTATAAAAATTTCAAGTATAATTTAAAGGTAAACATGAATAGAAAAACAAAATTTACTGACTTCTATTCATTTAATCCACATTTTTAGAATTAAATTGTCAGTATTAATTGTAACGATAAGAACACCAACAAGTAAGATTTTATATATGTTTTGTGTGTCCCCAGGGCCAAAACTAGAGCGAGTTAAATACAACTCTGATGGAAGTTAATGTGTTAATACCAAGTCTGTTTTGAAATTTTACTTGCATTTCTGTTTTCAGCTGGGACTTTAAAACTTAGAGTGTATGATTTCAAAACAGGCTGCTATTTAATATGAGTACTATATAGTCAATATTTTAAAATAAGAACTATTAAGCAAGAAAATAATAAAATTAAAATTATATAAATGGGAATTCCTTTTCGATATTTCCTCCTCTTGTAATGGCATTTTAAGCCATTTCTCAAATCTACAAATTGATCTCACCTGGTCTTCACTGACTTCCCTTACTGAGCTGTCATTTCTTAGAAGTTCACTGTATTTATCATTAATCTTGGTGCTATAAACATATGAAAAATGATATGTTTTTCTTATTTTTTAAGATTGCTACTTCTTATTTAAATGTTTTATTTTTCTTATCATCAACCATTTTTCTCATACATTTATCCTGTTCTTTGTGCATAACATGAGCTGATTAAACTTTCTTTTCCCCCCATTTTTATACATTCTCTGTTGTTTCACAGAGAAGAAATACATTTTGCCATAAAATAGTGCAACTTTTTGAAGAAATACATTATTTAGTGTCAACAAGCAAACAAATGAGTAAAAGAATAAATACATTTCAAATACCTCTGTATCTCTAGCACTGCTGGGTTTATGGAAATTGAAAATAATACATATGTATGTGTATGTGTGTGTTGTTTGTGTGTGTGTGTGTATTTATGTATTTTTTTAGTCTTTCTCTATTTCCGAAGTATAAACGTTCCTGTTTGTCAATGAATTGTGGCAATGCCAGTGTTTTAGTTTGCTATTGTGGCCATAACTCAATACCACAGATTGGGTGGCTTAACCAACAGAAATGTATTTTCAGACAATTCTGGATGCTAGCTGTCCAAGCAAAGTGTCAGCATGTTTGGTTTCTTTTGTGGCTTCTCTCCTTGTCTGGCCATCTTCTCACTGGGTATTTATGCAGTATTTGCATATAACTTACACCTATATATCTTACTCTTGTATACTTTATATTATCTCTAGATAACTTATAATACCTAATACAATGTAAATGCTACATACATAGTTGCATGTATTTTTATTTGTATTTTTTATTATTGTATTGTTATTTTTTATTGAGCTTTTTTGTTCAAATGTTTTCAATCCATAGTTGGCTGAATCTACAGATGCAGAACTCATGGATACAAAGAGCTAACTGTATTCTTATATTTTAAAAAATTGACTTTAAGTTTTTTCTGTTTTGGAAAGACCTTATTTAAAGACACTTTCTAGCAAAGTAAAAATGGAATCCAAAATAGAGAAAATCATGGTTTCAAGAACAGTGCACTTATACAAACAGGGCAATGAAAGGCATCTCAGGATGAGTTTCCTCTATGATAAAAAATGAAATCAGAATATATTATATAATTCAACAGACAGTATTATTTAAGACTTGGAGTGTATAAATAAAAATGGTGGTGCTAAGACAAACTCTGTTAGGAGGAAATACATAAGAAATTAATGGCTCAGATATGAAACAAACTAATTCAGAATACTTCTGAGTATTTTTTATCAAGTAAGAGAAGAAAGCATTTGATGTTTATGCTTCAATTTTCTTCTTTGAAAGCTATGTTTCATGATAGCAGTTTATTTATGGATCTAGTAAAAGCATGTAGTTGTTTATACTTTCTAAAACTGAATAATGTATACACTGTTTATAATGTTTTAATTTCTGTAATTGACCTAAAAGAGAACATAGAAACATCATCAAATTTTAGAAGAATGTAAATATAAAAAATATTGATAAAGAAACTTAATATTATAGCTGATAATACTTGAAAATGTGGGAGATAACAAGGAAAAGTGTAAGAGGAAAGTGAAGGGCAAAATTTCTGATATATATCAGCAGGTATTCTTAGATTTTATACTTCTGAGATACAAACTAAAAAGGTGGGGTGGAAGTTGAGATATAAATCTCTATCTCAAAAGTAGCAAAAAATGATTTACGATAGCATATGGCTATCTCCTCACAAATAACCTATCATCTAATACCAGGATATATTATTTGAGTTCTCCTTTCTAAGTGCAAGGATTATTACAACATCAGTATTCCTTCTGAATATTTTCTCTTGTACTATTTTCCTTCTACAACTTAGCTCCACAGCAATCCATCTGAATTAAAAGACAGCCAGAATCTTTCAAAGAGTAGGGGGGAATTTGGAGTTATGTTAAATTCAAGTTGGCATCCTATCTTTGAGAGCTTGTGATAGCTACTTTAAAAAAAATAGGTGTCATTAAATCTGCATCTATAAGATTTATTTGAGATTGTTTTCATTAATATTATGTCTTCTTTCAACTAATTTTTTTTATTTTCAAACATGTCTTATGCTTACATACATTGTTATTTTTAATATTCACTTTGGTTTCCATTATTATCTCTATTTTTTAGATATAAAAATACATCTTACTGGTGTTTGTCTTAATGAGCATCACATCATGTTCTTGTTACATTAGACGGAATTTACGCTCAACTAGACAATTTCAGAACCTATACTAATAATAAATATGTCAAAACCTAATATGTTGTTTACATAATAAAATCAATAAAAACATACATTTTTCCAAAAATGATATTTTTCAAGCAAAAAAAGGTGGAATTTCTTAACCAAGTTGAAATCCTGGCTATATTTATTCTAGGTATTGGTGCTAATTCAATATAATTTTAGAATGTCAAATTGTTTTGAGAAGGTAGTATGCACTATGCTTTCAATTTACATGGATGATTTTGAGGATCCAAACAGAGAAATCAAGTTTATTCATTAAAAGGTGCCATTTCAGCAGGTGGCCTGGGATTCTCTGTGAGTCATTTACTTCAGTGGCAAAGCACATGCTGTTATATTAACAGCCATCAAGACATGAAAAGTAATTGTGTTCTTTAGAGATTCTTTTTATTCACATAGAGTAAATGACTCCAGTTTTACTTAAAATGAACAAAACAAATATGCGATAAAAAACCAAAATATTGCCACTAAAATGTATGCTTCCATTTCATTATGTTTGTTTCTCACTTTGATGCTTAGATTGAACAATTTCACAAGTAAATATAACTAGCTGGCTCATGTTTATTCATGAAGGGGAGAAAAGAACACCCTCTGTGTTCTCCACACAGGAAAATTTCCCTAGACAGGTCTGAATTCTGAAACCTAGAACTGAAGAAAGCCCGCAGTAAACCATGTGGAAAGATGGAGGAATGTTCTGTTTTTTTCATTTACAATCTGTATATGCCACAACTGAATACGGTGTTTCTACCTCAAAACAATGCAAGTAGTCATGCTGTAGTACTATCTCCTAATTCTCTCTGGCAAGGGAATTAAATTCAGTTCCGACTTGACTTCTCTTACTTGCAAGTACAAATACAAGGGAAGGGAATGCATTAGAATAGTTTGGATCAGGTATTTCTCAACCCAAGTGACAAATATTTAATGTTCATACCTATTGAATGTCACGTGGAAGAGAGATGAGATTTAAGGACTTCAATAAACAGCGTGGCTGAAAGATCATGGCTATGCACAAAATATTGTGAGGGTGTTGTGAGAACCACAGAACACACAAAGTGAGGCTAATGAGTCAGTATTGTTTATTTCTTATTTTCCTGTGTTTTACATTTCTACCTCATTTAGTTTATTTGCATTTTTCTGTCCTTTCTTTTATACCATTATTTATATTATCCAAGATTTATGTATTTTTAATTGTCTATTTCTAGAAATGTCTCATATTTGTGCAATACTTTCTTCTGACCACTGTGAGGTTACCTTCTTACTTGAATATAGTTCAGTCTGCATGTTCATATAGAAAATCTAACATTAAGTAACAAATATGTCTTCTCTAATCAAAACATTTCAAAATGCCAATACAATATTATTAGGTAACCTCTGCCTTAGTTAAGATGAAATATTTAAAATATATTTTCTTTCTGGTCAGCCCAAGTCTCATCTATTTGCTTATACCTGAGACAAAGGTAATTTAAAATTCAAAGATGCTCTTATGATTTTTCTCATGAGATCCATTTTTACTTGAAGAATCCTTTTTTAGAACTTATATTACAATGCACCCTCTCATTATTATAAATTTTGGGTTTATTTTTTAGGTCTAGCCCGAAATATTAGAAATATTAATCCTTATTTTATGTATTTTGTCCTCAATTTACTTCTCTTTCATGCCCCCATGGAACTCTCCTCTGCTTGCTCTAAAGCCACCAAATAGAGCTTCTTGCAGAAAGCATACACGGGTAACACCCTGGGTCTACAGGTCCCTTGCTTTCTCTCCTTTTTTGCTCCCCACCTCCTGGTTGAGCACACGTATGCTGTCAGACTTTCCCCCTTCCATTGGCTCAGTGCGATGTGCTGTCCTTTTCTCTCTGGATGTGTAACACACTGCTTCTGTTATTTTATGTTTTGTTGAGTTGCCTCCTCTGTGTGTCACCTGACCAACTCTTCCAAACCTAACTTCATTCTCTCTCAGGGCTCTCCTAGAGAGTGGCTATCTTGGTCCAGATAAACTAGGCACAAGTCAGACTAAAGACACAGGATGTCTGCCTCAGGATGTGAGAGGAACACCTAGTCATAGGTTGCACACTTAGGCATTAGGTTATCCATCAAAATAAAAGAGTGTTCCACGGAATGAACGCTGTAAACATCAATGACCAAATCCCCTGTGGCCCCGTTAGGGTAGGGCTAGAGTTTACAGCCAGTCTCCAGAGAGAGACCTCAAGACCAAATTGGAGAGAAATATAACAATAGTGTTATAAGAATTCCTCTGTATACATGGAATTCAATAGTCCTGTCAAAATAGTTCTAGAGTTGTGTCATTTTTCAATAGTTTTTGCTTTGGTTACTGTGCAGCAAGGAAAAACCGTGTCAAAAAGGAAAAACTCAGTCTTTCACTAATGTAACTTTTCTCATATTTTCTGGTTTCATTCTCTCTAATCAAAGTCTTAATATGTGTCTCTTATGTATCCTGTATCTGTTTTTTCACATCTCTGTTAATATTAGTGCTTATAATTTTTCTTGAAGCTATCCCTCTAAATACACGAATTTTCTCTATTTTAAGTACTAACACAAATGTATTATATATAGCATCAAACGCATAATAAAGCACTATTTAGAAAGAATGATGCATTTAACTTTTTCTCGCTGTCATTTATGTCTATCTCTCATAATGGCCCTTGGTTAGGACATAAAATAAAAACTATAATTTTTTCAGAATAAAAGATTTTAAAAATATAGCTCTGAAATTTCTTTTAAATTATTTTTCTCTGATCATATTTTCAGAGCTTTAAAATATTATCTCCCGTATTAGCCTTCAGTGATGATAGGAGCCAAATTATTTTCCAAATGGCTTGCAGATTGTTAATAACAACACAATAATTCAAAATGCTATTCCAATGCACCATGTATCATAGAAACATTATGTAAATTATCAAAATATGATGACTGTCTTCTCTTCCAAATTATTATTATTATTTTCTCTGAAATTCTTACTCTTAATGATCTTTTGTTTACCATTATGAATTAAAAACGGTTATAGGAATAGAACTATTATTAAATGTGAAATATTAATAGGTATTCTTGTTAATGCTAGTGTCAGGGTGGCAGTCTGCTCTTGGTTCTTGGTGTGCCCTTGGCTGAAGAATGGCCAGACACACCAAAGTGTCAGGTCCAGCCTCTTGGAGGACTGTTATCCTACTTCTTTGGCTCCTTGCTTGAATAAAAGTCACAAGCATGGTCACTGCAACAGAGTGACCACAAGCAGGAAGCAGTTTCACACAAGTAGCTTTTTATTATAAAATGAAACCGGTCTGTTTCTGCAAGTCGAGAGAGACAGACTGACTTACTGACTCTTTAGGAATTCTTGAGCTGTTTCTTTTTATTGGCCTATCCCAGGGAAGGGCTTTCAGGTGTGGGCTGTTACCAAATGATTAACAGGTGTTCCCGAGGTTGTATCTGTGTATTCAAGCTCATTTTCTAAAAGCCCCACCTGGAGAAATGGACCACAATATAGATTTAAGGTAATGACATAATAATTAGCCTTAGGTTACTTTAGTTCACTTTCCAAATCCTATTACGCCTAGGCTGGGGAATTCCCAGATTGGTAAAGCAGTCCCTCCTTCCCCAGGTGTAGCAGTTTCTCAAGATGGATTAAGGGCGGGGCAACAAAAATGGAGTGCCCGCCCTTATCCCTCTTCCCAAGTGGTTTAATTGCTCAAGGCTGCACCAAAGCAAGGCACCCTTCTCCCTAGAAGAGCTGGAGATACTAGCTAACTAACTACCCAACAGGCAAAGTAAAGGGCTGGGGAAAAAAGACAATTATTTTATATGCTTTTGTTCATTTCTTCACTCACTCGACAGGTATTTGTTTGTGATATTCACTGTTGTAAATAGTGATGATATAACAGGGCATAAAATAGAAAACAACTTCACTTTTCCTAACTTATGGAATAATAATAAAGTATAATATTAAAAGTCCAGGCAGCTTTCAATGGATGTTATTCATTCAGTGATGCTGAGAAAACTGCTGAAATAAAGTATGGAAGTTTTAAACACAATTTGAATGCTGAGCAAAACTACAATAACATTTCTTCTATTTTATAAATTAACCAAAATTATAGTATGATTTATAAAATTTCATCAAAATATATATGTTATATATAAGGTAAGCCCTCACTTAACATCTATAGTTTGTTGGAAACTGTGACTTCATTCAAAACAATGTATACCACCACCATTTTTTTCTCAACAATGTTACAACAAAATGATATTGAAGGAAACAGGTTATCAGAGAACCTACTGTACATCATTTCACCTACACGAGCAGTTTCCTTCCAAGAAGTTGCATCATAGCAACTTACTTTTAAATAGTATTTTTCATTTATGTAATTGTGGACATTTTTCCATATGCAGATTCAACTCATAATATTTAGGGGCTGGAAATAATTTCTCTATATCCTATTTAGTTAATTCTCTTATATTTTTGGATACAGAATATGTTTCCCATTTTGATATTACAAAAATTGAAATAAACTATTGGCAAGATTGTTTCCAATAAATGTTACCTCCTACTACTAGTATTTCTCATTAAATATGGTAATTACTATGCATTTATAAAAGCATAGAAATTTCCTACATCTTCATTCAGTAATTTTTTTTATCACTTCTTCCTTATACTGTGGTGATTCTTGGTCTTTTGTTTGATTTTTTAATGTAGAGACTTTATAGTATATGGAAAAGTTGTGACATGAAAGTTATGTATATTAAATATGACGTGAGGCAATCAGTATTAGCAGTTGAGAAAGTGTGTGTGTGTGGAGATGCGGATACTTAACTCAGTAGAATATGAGTAATTTCACATCTTTTCTAATCATACACTAGGCCTGACAGTTCTGATGTCTCTCCTGGATGGCAGTAAGACCCTAAAGTGATGTCTGATATGTAGCAAAAACCAAGGAGCCAGAATACGAGAAGACCAAATAAGAAATGTTGATGCTCATTAGTTTGGGAAACTGTGTGACTAAAAACTTAGTCAATAGAAAAGTTCAAGGAATGTTTTGCAACAGATGGACTCTGTGTCTAACCCTGATTGCCATCATTTCACAAACTCACATATGTACATAATTTGGAAAGTCCATCTGAAGAGAATATGGCCAGCTCTTTACTCGGTGGCTGTAACCACAGCTGTTGTTATTTATGAAACTCTTTGAAACCATCCATCTGCTTTTTGTTCTCTGTGTCTGCTTTCCTTGGCTCTTTTCTGTCTATAAATCCCATCTCCTCTGCTCAGCTCATGGGAACACTCATTCTATCGCATAGAATGTGGTGGTTCCCGAATCTACAATCAAAATAAAAGCCAATGAAGATTTTAAAAAAGAGAAATTCTTAATATGTAGCTACTACTCAGTCATCAATGAAATTGTATCACCTATCTCAGGGGAAATATTTAGAGTTTGCCTTAGTAGTGGCTAGAATATCCAACAATAAGTAAAAATAATAATGTCAGAAATAATAACAATGATATTAGCAACATGAGTATTTTTGTTGTAGATGTGTGCTTTCTCCAAAGATACGTGAGTTTTTTTCCCAGAAATGACAGAAATAATCATTAATTAATGGAGTAACTATAGAGGCTCATTGTGTCTCATAAATACATTGACATTGCTATTTGAATCAGAAATACTTTTTGCAGATTCTGAGAGTGATTATTAGGACGTTTAAAAAACAATCAAGTTCTTTTAGGGATCGAAGACACCTGTGGATATTCAGGGAAAAATGTGACACAAAATCACTACTTATTAATTATTTTTTAAAAAATTCCACACAGCAAAATCTAGGATTAGTGTACTTAATTTGTTTTCAGTTGAAAGTGACAACCTGAATAACATTCCACTAAAACATTATTTCACTCATTACATCCAGGCAAGAACCAGCTGATCAGAGAACATCAAATATGGCATGGCTTATGTGAAAAGCTCATTTCTCATGCATTTCATACTCAGTTCCGTTAGGAAGAATAGAAAGATTTTGAACATCTGTTTTTAAAAGCAAGTGTTTTATTAGCAGGAAACAGAATGTCTTCAAAAATCCCATCGTTCCCAAGGGGAATTCCACCCCAAGGGAGTTAAAATAACATGCCGGTAACCTTCTGCTTGGAACAGAAGGATTGTGGCACTCTCTGTGGCCTTCCTGGCCCACGCACAAAGAACAGTTTATTGAAGGATCTAAACTACATAGGGGGCAGCATAAAGCAACTTTATCCTTTTCCAAAATTGTCTTGTCATTCATTTACTCTCTCAACTTGGCTCTTCTCACCCAGGATGAAAGCTCTGGTTGTCAATGGGAGACAATTGGTTAGTGTTCTATTAATAAAACATAGTCCATGAAAATATGAAAATTCCAAACTTTGCTTAATTTATGTGAAATTCAAGGCTATCCCTAGCCAGAAAAATCACAATGAAGAAAAGAAATATGGGTGCTCTTTTTCCTTTTCCTCACTTAATCTCATCTTCTGTTCTGTCTGTTGTTTGAGCCATAACTACATTTGTAACAAGAGGACAGAGATAGGTAGGAGACAAAAGTGATAAGTATAGTTTACTGTGCACTGGGTGGTTTCTAGTTATATATAGCATATTCCAAATACTGATTTTTCCTTTTGCAGAGTGTTTTCTATAATTTCTTCAGAGAACTCCCACCAGTGTGACCTCTCACAATTTCCTTGATGTAGGCAATGTTTCTCACAAAGGGGATGACTTTTATTTAAGTTTCACTACTCAAGTTGACTTCCTTAGTTCCTCATTCAGCCACAGCGAATGTTTATCTTTGTCTGACAAAATCTGGAAGCAACTGCCTGTCTCAAAACAGTCAACTGTCCTCTCTGGGCTGATTAGGAACCTAGTAATCCACTTTCCTTTTTAATATTCTTTATTTCTTCCCCACACACAAGCTGTACAAAGCAAATCAAACAAAAATCTTAAAGAAAGGATGTACTGACTTGCCTTTATTAAAAACTTCTGTTCCGTGAGGATATCACAGTTAAAGCTGAAAGACAGGAAATATATTGAGAGATGATAATTGCAGCTCATATTAACAGCACAGCATTGATATCCAGAATAAAAATCTATCTATCATCTATCTGTCTATAAAGTGGAAATAAGTCATTAGAGTGAATGAAGTTATGAATTAACAAAGTGTAGAAGATGAAATAAATAGAATAATAAATATATCTACCTCTTTACATTTCAGAGAAAGAAAATTCTACTAATAAAATGTGATTTTGAACACACCAAACTGTAAGGTAAGAGACAAAATCAAACAATGACATATTGGAAAAGGAGAATTTTCATACTTGCTGGTGGGAGTGTAAAAGATAAAAATTTTTTGAAGAACACTTTACCAACATTTGGTATATGTGAGGGCATGCATATCACTTACTTGCAATCCCACTTGTTTTAATATACAGAGACACTCTTCCACATGCGCTAACAGAAGAAATCCAAGTATGTGACAGTTTTTGCAGTATTATTTGAAATAACCAAAAAATTGAGATAATCTAAATGCCCACCAGGAGAAGATGGTATGATCATATTATTAACCATCAATGAATATAAATGGAAGGACATCTACTAATCTCTATGTCATCAAACAATATAATGACGAGTGAACAAAGAAATTTTTACTAAAACTCAATAAATTCCAGTTTTTAACTATATAGATAGTTAAATGTTAAAATAAAGATAGTAAACATCATTATCCTTACAGGCAGGATAGCAATACATGTGGAAAAATATCAGAGGGGAATTGGGTCAAGGGCTTCAAATATATATGAAATATTTTCTTACTTAAAATTTAATAAAATAAATATTGCAGTATTTAGGACATAGCAAAGCCAGATGGTGCATACATCACCACTCATATTATTTCCCAATATTTGGTATGCTTTAAAATATCTCAGAATAAAATGAATAAAACTTTAAAAATGTCAAATGAAAATGTAGGTGGTGTTTTTATAATCGTTTCAAAGAAATGATTCTTCAGGCATTAAAGACTGAACATCAAAGGCTTTTGTTATGAAGGGAAAAAGTTGATAGATATTATTATACAGACATTTGAAATATTTATATGTAAAAATAAAAAAACATTGTATTTGGTAACATTACATTCAACAATTATGGTACGACTTATGAAAATATTTGTCTTATCAAAGATAACTATCTTAAGGAACTAAGAATTCCTTAGTACTTATAGACATATAAAAGGGTACATTTTAAGTATTATTAATTTTCTGAAGTTTTCTTTGTAATTGTTAAATTTGATTATTTGTCTGGATGCTGATATCAAGTTTGTGAAATATTTTTATTCAGAATTTTGAAATCATTGTTCCACTTCTTTTTTTTTCCTGTTGTCTGCTTTGCTAATAATGATCATTTGAAGCCAATCTGCTTCTCATTTATATTCCAGGGCTTTTTACTCCTCTGTCTTGATCGCTGAATTTAGACCTTTTCCATTGTCTTTGAAAAGAAATTTCATTTAGTTTCTAGATGTCATCTCTTTTCTAATTTATTGTTTTTAGAACTCAATATGTCCTTTTAATGTGAATTTATCTCTATTGTGATAAGCCTTGGGAATTTATTTTTATTATAGTTGTCCCTTTATTATTTCTTCTCCAAAGTTTTCATCTTTTTATTATTTGTGCATTAAACATAGACCTACATTGCTGTAAGTACTTGGGGAATTTAACAAACACACAATGATCCCCAAACTGAATAATTTGCTGGGGGAGGGGACTTTATTATAAAAGGTTTTTGAATGCTTTGATTATTCTCTATGTCCTGATTCTCTTTACTTTTTATTTTATTTATTTTTTAGAGAGTCATTCATAAAGAGACTTCTTTTGTCTTAAACCTCTTCTTTCTATAAGATACCCTGAGTCAAGTGAGTTTGTCATTTTACATCTATAATATTTATATTATCGTGGCATATTTCCAATATAAAATAAAATATTTATAGTTTCATTTGTAAAATTAATGTTTTAGCTCAAATACTATGCCCAATATACTTTATCTAAAATATATAGTTTTGTTTTTTCTTACTTTATAATTTTTGAAACTTTACAAATGATTAAGTATCCACTTAATAATAAACTCAGAATTAAAAATCACAGAGGACTTTTGATATATAATTTAAAATTGATGTCATTATGAAAAAAGTTGAGCTCCTAACATACACCTTCCACTTTTCAAATAAATTATATTCTGGAAGAAAATTATTGTTCATTTTTAATCAACACATTAAAATATTTGAGGTTCTGGAATTCTTATGGTTTCATGCCTTAGGTTTAAGTCTGTTATCCATGGTGAGTTGATTTTTGTGAGAGCTGAGAGGTGGATCCTGTTTCAGTCTTCTACGAGAAAAAAAATGTTAGAAAAACTCTTGCAGACATAGGCCTAGGCAAAGAATTTGTGAAGAAGAACCCAAAGCAATCACAGCAACAACAAAAATAAATGGGAACTGATCAAATTACAAAGCTTCTGCCAGCCAAGGGAACTGTCATTAGAGCAAACGGACAACCTACAGAATGGGAGAAAATATTTGCATGCTATACATCCAATAAAAGGCTGATAACTAGAATCTGTAAAGAACTCAAGCAAATCAGCAAGAAAACATGAAACAACCCCATAACTGGACAAAAGACAAGAACAGAAACTTTTCAAAAGAAGATAGATTAATGGACAAGAAACATATCAAAAAGCGCTCAACATCTCTAATCATCAGGGAAATGCAAATCAAAACCACAATGAGATACCACTTAATTCTAGTGAGAATGGCCTTTATCAAAAAGTCCCGAAACAACAAATGCTGGCATGAATGCAGAGAGATATGAACACTCATACTGCTGGTGGGACTGCAAACTAGTACAACCTCTATGGAAAGTAGTATGGAGAAACATCAAAGAACTAAAAGTAGAACTACCATTTGATCCAGCAATCCCTCTACTGGGCATTCACTCAAAGGAAAAAAAAAAGACATTCTATAAAAAAGACACTTGCCCTTGAATGTTTATAGGAGCACAATTCACAGTTGCAAAGATGTGGAAACAACCCAAGTGTCCACCAATACATGAGTGGATTACTGAAATGTGGTATATGTATACCATGGAGTACTACTCAGCCATAAAAAATGGTGAACTAGTATCTCTTGTACTAACTTGGATGGAACTGGAAAGCATTAGTCTAAGTGAAGTATCGCAAGAATGTAAAAACAAACACCACCTGCACTCACTGTTAAATTGTAAGTAATCAATCAACACTTATATGCACACATGGAAATAATATCCATCAGAAATTAAGCAGGTGGGGGACACGGGATGGGTAAATCCACACCTAACAGGTATAATCCACACTATCTTGAGGGAGGGCACATTTATAACTTTGACTTAAATGGTATAAAAGCAATTTGTGTAACCAAAACATTTGTACCCTCGTAATATTCTGATATATATATGTATATATATAAATGAGGTTATGGTGAATAAAAACTTGCACATAATTGGTGAGTATTTAGGTTACATTTTAATTATCTTTCCCAAAGTTATGATTATATCTAGTTTCCTTAAGTCTCTTGCATTTCATTTTTCATTTTGAAATCCATTTTTTTCTGTTTTCTAAATTGAGACTATTTTGAGTGACAATTAAATTGCATCCTCTACCAATCAATCAAATATGCATTTCATGTGAAGCCTGAAAAGATATTGCACATCTGACGTGAAACCAGAATTGATGTTTTTGTAATGAGGAGTCAAATTGAATTATATGAGATGGGATCAATGTGATTGTAATGGTTATTTTGTGAATGGCGGTCCAATAAATCAAGGTACCTGATTCATACTTTTCTCTTATTTATTCAATTAATAACTATATAATTTGGATTATACGGTTAGTTTTAAGTGAACTATTTCTATAAGGTAATTTTTAGAACTTATTTTTATAACTAAAATCCATCAATATATAAGCTTTTCACAACTATTTTGTTAGATAATAACATTTATTTCCTAAGTTCTGATATTTTTTCCTTTTATAAAAAAGTCAATTTTAAGAATAAAAAGAATGCGTAATTATATAGTTCCCTTTTTGAGAAAAGTTACTGAATAAAAATAACAAGTAATAAATATAAACACATAGATTCTACTTTTTAATATTCATCTAGATATCGAAATTTGCTTAAAGCTATCTTTTGGTTATTAAATATGGTCAAAATTTTAATAACTTTTGTACTTTATTTCAGTCTTATATTAAGAGTATTACATACCATACCTAGGTCAGTTATTCAAATATTAAACTAAACTGGTATATGAGTCACTTTATTTTAAAATAGCATTTAGTTTTGAAAAACATTTAAGTATTTTTAAAAAATTTGTTTGATATTGGTGGCCTGTTTTTTATTATTGAATAATTATATGTATCTTAAC
>RJWJ010036793.1:0-15871 GCA_004363605.1 Indri indri | reverse complement strand
ACTTGCCACCTTCCCATATCCCCAGATCCTCCTGACCACCCACCAGTTCGACAATTTCTTCTGCACTATGCCAATTATTGGGTTCTATTTTCCTTGTTTTATGTGTGTTACTCTCCCTAACAAGACTCATGCAACCTCCATTCATGCATTTGTTCAACAAATGTTTATTGAGTATTAACTATGTGTTTGATTGCATTTACGGTACTAAGGATATAGGAGCAATCCTGGAAAACATACTCTCTACCCTCTTGGAGCTCCTCGTCTCACCTCATTAATTATTTAATTACAGTGATGGGAACTGTTGGGACAGGGAAGCACACGAGGGGGTTCTGACTCATCAGGAATTCTACAGTTCTCAAGCCCTGACACCAGGTTTTATCTCTTTGAGCCAAGGGATGATCTTGGCCTTACTACCGAACAAGAAACCATGATACGCTTGGCAAACCCCAAGGATGGCTTGCTGGTATCCCCTCCTCCAAAACAATCAGAAGCCGTGGGCTCACCCCGTCCCTCTTCCCCTCTGTGTCACATATGCATTGTGTGCTCTCAGCCCACACTCATTCTCCCATCTTCTCTGCCCCTCTGGGGCTGAAAGCCTGTGAACTCTATCACTCAGATTCCCTCGCCAGCCAGGCTCCAGATAGGTTCTGCCAGAAGGCAGCATTCCCAACAGGTTAGGAGGCAGAGAGAAGCTGGAAGCCTATCTACCTCTGGTAACAGTAACATCTGGGTTTCCAGCAGTGTCTTGGCAGCATATTTACTGACACTAGTGTCAACACCATAGGTCACTGGTTAGCACCATAAGCTTGTGCTTCTAGTAATCAGAGCATGGATTCTGGTTCACGGGTGTCATGTTACATGTTCTCAGTCTCTGTGTTTCCATTTTGCTGTTCCAGCTCTTCTAAAAGTGTCATTGCCAATATTTTGAATTAAATTCTTCTTGGTTTAAAAATATAGAGTGGTTTCTATTTCCACCACCACCACAAACAACCATCTGGGCACCAAGTCATCAATTCCTATTACACACATTTCTTCATATACAAAGTCTACCTCTCCTCCATCCCCACTGTCATTTCCATGCACTTGCCCTAAAATGTATTTTCTGGACTATCGCTGGTGCAAGCCAATTCTCTAAGCACCAATGTGTGTCTCTATCTCTCTCCCCTTCTCTCTCTCTCTCTCTCTCTCTCTCTCTCTCTCATTCCCTTCACCCTTCCCTTCTTCCCTCCCTTCTTCCAAATTGATCCTCCACATCACACCACAGAGACCTTCCAAGAAAGCACACAGGTTGTGAAATTCCTTGGTTTAACATACCACATACGATGGGATTTAGATTCCAGCTTCTAACTAAAATAGAAAAAACAGAACCTGGATATAATCTCCCACTTGAAACAACTAGACAAGATAGAATACATAAAGTAACAGTTTTCAAGACATTGGATGTCAGACAACAAGGACATCAAGCTCTGAGAGGTGGGAAGCAAATAGAAGACAGGAAAAAACTGAAATCAAACTTCTAGAGAAGTAACGGAAGTTCAGAAAGTGCGTAAGAAGAGATTAGTCAATTTGAAGTCATAGCAACAGAAAGCATCAAAAAGAAAACAAACAGAGAAAAAAAAGGAATTTTTTAAAGAAACTCATAATGTTAAAGAGCTGAGGGATAGTTTCAAATGGTTTAATGTATGTGCAATGTGAGTCCCTGAGGGAGAGAAGAGAGAGAAGGTATCACAGAAAAAATATTTGAAGAAATAACGGTTGAAATTTTTCCAGATTTGATTACTGTAAAATTGCAAATACAATAATCTCAATTAACCCCAACCACAAGAAACATGATGAAAACTATAGCAAGCTATGTCATAAACAAATTGCTCAAAAGCAATTATAAGGAGAAAGTCTAAAAGCGGCCAGAGAAAAAAAGACGCATTATAGAGAGACAAGAAAAATAACTATAGTAGAATCCTCATCAGAAACAGTACAGGCAAGAAGACAGTAGGGCAATGTCTTTAAAATACTGAGTGAAAAATAACTGTCAACCTAGAATTCTCTATCCAGCAAAAACGTTTTCCAAAAATGAAGATAAATGCTAATGTAAGATGTTAATTATAAGGGAAAACAAATGCAGAATATATGAGGACCCTCTGTACTACCTTTGCAATTTTTCTGTAAATCTGAGACTGTTTTAAAATGTAAATTCTAATTTAAAAAGTGAAATAAATATCTTTTCAGACATATGAGAGCTGAGAGAAGGTCCACACTGTAAGAAACGTTAAAGAAAGTCCTCTGGGCAGAAGGAAAATGATGCCAATTGGAAATACGGACCTGCACAAAAGAATGATAAGTACCAGAAATGACAACTACGTGGATAAATAAATATGATTTTTCTTGTTATTTAAAAATGTTTAAAGATAATTAACTCTTTAAACAAAAATTAATAACAATATGGTGTAAGGTTTATAGCAAATATAGATTGAAACTATAGAACGTCAACAGCACAATGACTGAGAAGGGAAAAATGAAAGTATAATATTCAGAGGTTCTTATAGATACATGATTTGGTATAATATCATTTGATGGTGATAAGTTAAAGATATATGCTATAAACTCCAAATTGACCACTAAAATAATAAAAACACTTATAGTTAATAAACAAACAAAGGAGGTAAAAATGAATTATAAAAAGTATTCAATTCAAAATGGGCAAAAAAAGAAGAAAAAAGGAATGATGCATAAATGAAACGAATAGAAAGTAAATAGCAACATTGTAGATGTATCTTTATATTAATAATTGTATTAAATATAAATGGTCTAAACACCCCAATTAAAAGGAAGAGATTGTCAGGTTGGATATACAAATAAGAACTCAACTATATGCTGCCTGTAATAAATACACTTTAAATATAAAGACATAACGGGTTAAAAAAAAGAAGATGGAAAAATATGCCATGCTAGCAATGATCAAAAGAAAGCTGGAGTGGCTATATTAATATTAGGCAAAGTAGATTTCAGAGCAAAGAATATAACCAAACACAAAAGAGGTAATTTTATGATAAAAAAAGTAATTTTATCAAGAGGAACTAACAATTCTAAATGTTTATACACTTAATAGTAGAGCTTGAAAATGCATGAAGCAAAAACTGATAGAACTGCAAAAAGACAAATCCACGATTACATTTGGAGATTTCTATAACCCTGTTAATAATTGATAGAATACATAGAGAGAAAATTAGAAAAGATATAAATGACTTTAACAGAACTATCAACCATCTTGACCTAATTGACATTTGTAGAACACTCTACTTCGCAAAAGCAGAATGGTTTTCAAGTACACATAGAACATTTACCAACATATGTTATATTCTCCCCAAACTGAATGACTTATAAACTGGCACGCAGAGTCTGAATGTGGATGCTTTTGTGTCTTTCCACCTGGTATTCCCTTGGCATGAATTCCCTTCCTTGTTCACCCATCCCCACCTATCTGGCTAACTCCTGTTTGCTTTTTTTTTTTTTTAAATAAACAATAGCTTATAACTGTTTACCCTTCAAAATCCTACTTAGCCACTGCCTCATTTATGAGCTCTTCCTCAACTAACCCTAAAAAAATTCTTTTTTTCTTCGTGAGTATAATACCTTGTACATGCATTCATCCTTGCTTGTATCACAGTATGCTAAATTATACATACTGTTTTTTTTCTTCTCCCACTAGATTACAAAAATAGAATTTAGGGTAAAAATTGCATTATTATAGGTAATAGGATAAGCTATAATTTATTTATTAATAGCTATCATTTGTGAATGCCGATTATGTGCTAAACATTAATGTACATTGTATTATTTAATGTAGAGGCAATTTAAGTTATTTATTTAATAAATGTCATGTGTTAGACTCTGAGACAGTACACAGAAAATGTTCCTGAAATATATTTGGTAGAGGGCCTTAAGGACACAGTGATGGTGACTCTATTAAATGACCTTTATGTAAAAGATTGCCAATTCACTGTAATTTTCAAAACCAAACTGGATAGCATACGGATGGCATTTGTCCCCACACAATAAAGAAATCATTGGGTATTAGAAAACGTATAGCTATTTACTGCCTTTCTTTGAGTTTTACTTCCAACAGCACCGTAAGGCAGGGATGCTACTACGTGCTGGTGTAGACACTTTCTCCAGTGGCCCCGATCAGAATTGTCTCCTAGTAAGAGCTAACAAAGCAAGAACCATCCTCTGACCCCCTGTCCCAGCAATGAGAATAAATTACCCCATGCCACGGGGTAGGATATTTTTCAGTCATCGATTCTCGCAGCCATCCAATAATCTGTATCGCCTCTTGCACTTAATCTTTCACTTCATAAGGAGACACTGTCCTCACAGAGGGGACACCCACTGTGCCTCTCACAAACTTTGCATTTGATTTATCTGTGGCAAGCCAAGGAGAAAAACCCAATTTTTCATCAAACATGCCCTTAAATCATCTGAATCCTCGTGAACAGCATCATTCGCACAAGAACAAAGCAGCGATTTGATAAGAGTTAGCCCTGGCTGTTTAGTAACATCATCCTAATGTCCTTTTTGGCTTGACTAGGCGGATCAAAAAGTTTGATTCACTTTTCTTGCTGCAGAAGTCCTAGGTTATTGGACTAAAAATGAAAACCGTTTTTCTTTTCTAGTCGGGGAAAAAGAAAAACATTTGCCAAGTCATTATATATAACAGATTGTAGTGGGAAGGTGCTTAGGAAAATGCCCAAGGCAGGCAGTTACCACACAACACCAGGAAGGCAAAACTTAATTGGGATGGCAAAGGAAATTTGCTATGTCTTCGCAGACTATGGACCCTATTCCCTTAGGATGACACAGTGACGATTTGCCATTTAGGCAGCCAGCAAAATGCCGTGTAAAGTGGCATCATGGAAATCAAAGGCACATTCATACTTGCTGATGGGGCTGAGTTTATACTTCAGTGGAGCCCTGTGTGGCAAGATCTCATGGAAAAACTCTTTCCCTTGTAAATCTGTATCCCTTGAGGCAGCTATACCTGATGGTTCCAGGAACATGTTCAGGCACATGAAACACTGAATTTTCAAACCAGAAGACCCCGGTGGGAGAAGCATAACGAAGATTAGTCTAAATTAGGCAAATGAAGATCACAGATGACAAAAGCCAAACTAGTAGTTTCCTTTGTGTTTTTCTCTCCCTGGATAGACTATTTGGAAATCCTTTCTATCGATCAAATTATGTTTATTAGGTGATAATGAGATTGTTTTCTCATTCCTAATTCCAGCTAGCATTCCAGGTTGATATTGGAGTTATCATGTCAATGATGCTGGGCAGTGTCAGTTATCACGAGTAAACATGTCCTTGTGTTTTTCTTCCTTCCTTCCTCTTTCCCTCCCTCCATCACAAAGACCCTTGTGAACTGCAGGCTGCCTGCCCACTGTCTTCATGGAACAAAACTGGGATGAGGAAGCTCCAAGTTCTGATGCTCACTGGGCAATTTGCTTCCTCATGCCTTTATTTCAAGTAAGAGTAATAATTTTGCATGAGACTCTGAGGTCCCCAAGGGCAGGGACCTCCGCATTTTTTTCTTGCCAGCACCTAACACAACAGCTGGTACACAGTAGATGCATAATTCTTAAGTGACTCTGCTTTCGCTTTATATCAGGAGGTTTTGTGAGACACAAAGGAGGTAAAGTATATGAAATCGCTTTGAAGATTTAAAAACACTGGAAACAAATACAGTCATTTACAATTTTTGCAGCTAAAGATCTGGGTCTTCAGAGCAAAGGAGAAAAGAACTAAAGGCCTTGATAAATCAGAAAATGTTAGAAATGAAATAGTCCATTTAAAAAGAAAAAGAAACACATTTTCTAGCTCCTGGTTGAATGTACAGACAAGGAAACCAAGGCCCGAGGAGATTTATGGTTGAAATTGTTGTTACTTGTAATACTTAATATTTACTGAGCACTTTCTGTGTTCCAGGCATTAGTCTAAGTGTTTTGCATGCTGTGTCTCATTTAAACCTCCTGGCAACCACGTGAGGCAGATGCTATTATTATCTCCATTTTCTAGGGAAGGCACGGGAAGTTTAAGAAATTTGACCAAAGCTACCTAACTAGTAAGTAGTCGAGCCAGAATGCACGTCTAACCAGAAAGAGATGGAAGAATGCCCTGAGTGTGAGTCTAGGTCTAATAAATAATTAGATTATTATTTATTGGAACCCAAGGAACATAGGAATAATAATAGTGGTCACCTTGTGTGGTTGCTGTGAGGTTTGAATGAGACAACATATACTGGCCAGGCACGGTGGCTCACGCCCGTAATCCTAACACTCTGGGAGGCCGAGGCAGGAGGGTCACTTTAGGCCAGGAGTTCAAGACCAGCCTGAGCAAGAGTGAGACCCCGTCTATACAAAAAAATAGAAATATTAGCTGGATTTGGTGACATGCGCCTGTAGTCCCAGTTACTCAGGAGGCTGAGGCAGGAGTATTGCTTGAGCCCAGGAGCTTGAGGTTGCTGTGAGCTACGATGACTCCACCGCACTCTGGCTTCTAGCCTGGGTGACGGAGCAAGACTCTGTCTCAAAAAAAAAAAAAAAAAGAGACAACATAAATAGAATAGTAGCTGGGACACAGAAAGTGTTCAATAAATATTAGGTATTACTAGTGACAGCAGCATCAACAATAAATCTCCTCAGGCCTGGTTTCCTGGGTTTACTTGGTTCCAATTATTTATTGCAGCTAGATTTTCTGTGTTGACATAAGTCGCGTCCATCAGTAAGGCACTGTTCCTTTCTCAGTTCCTTTAAGTCAGAATCTGAGACCCATGAGCAAGATTCCACTCATGTCAATCATTAGAATCGATTCTGTGGTTTTTCTAAGAAAGTGATATTTTCATAAATACCACTTTCACAATCCACAGTTTTTGACTGTAGCTTTTCCATCAGTGAAATCATTCTCCTGTAAGGTGATTCCAATGCCATTTAAGTAGAAGTTTCCTTGTCCTCAGCTTTATAGTCAGATCAGAATTGAAATTCCTGGGAATTTAATCATTTGAAACTCAGTTTCCTCATCTGTAAGAGAGGAACGAACACACTTAGCACAGTGTGGCTGTGAAGGTTCAGTCAGGTGACGAAAAGCCTGTGGGTCCCACCAAGCGTAAGAACTCCAAGGATGTTCCTAATCCCGTGTATAGAGCACTTGGAGTTACTTGAATAAGGGCTAGGCTTAGCAAACACTTTTCTAGACAAAGAACAAATTAAGTATCTCAAGGAAATACTCTTTTAAGCACTTCAAAACTCGAAGTGTTGTAAAACCAGACGTTGTTGCATGTTTTTACCTTTTTATGATAACACTACTCAATGCCAACTAGCTGGATGTTTTCCATTTGTGTGGTTTCAGGTATACCTTAAATGACTCTATTCTAAGCACATGTATTTTAAACAATTCTAAAATGTAGATTTTCATTAATGGAGTGTACTCCTCCGCAATCAATTCAGGTCAGTGAGGTTTTAAAACAAATCAAACAACCCTGAAGAGCGCATCACCACCCAGCCAGCAGGTACTGAGCCGCTGCCGTGTTCTTGACATGAGCCTGTACTGTACACGCGAGACCGAGCCGTCACAATGTGCTGCGTTGGCTTTGACGGACCTCACGAGCTAAGACAAACACACTGACATGCTCATGGAAAGAAGTTTAGGAAATATCAGAACACAGACACAGTGGGAATATGTGGCAGACATCTCTAATTTTCATTTTTAAAGTAATTGTTTTCCTGAATTAAAACGTAATACAAAGAAAGATGTTTCAACTTCAACTAGAACGGAGATAGGCAAGTTGAATTTAAAAGTCTCCCATTAATCTACTCTTCTATGACCACTAACTACAGGCCTGCAGCATGTTATGTGTGTGTGTTTGTATGCGCATGTATGCATGTGTGCATATATATGAGTATGTACTTATATAGTCAATATATATATATACACACATAAACATAAGAATATTTTTGTGTTTTATGTAAGAGCTGAATCGTGCTGTGCAAACTATGCTGCAGTTTGCATGTCTCACTTAGGAATCTATCTGTGGAGTGAACAAACATATCTTGGTTTTTGTGTATTGGGATTTTTGGACTTGGCGCATAAGTTAGGTTTTCATTACTGAGTTGGTTGATTAGGAATAGCTCACGTGAGGGAAAGAGAGCTCGTGATGGGCAAAATAGGCAGAGAATATGAATAAAATAGTTTTTAAAGAGGAAATGGGCGTTTTCCAATAGAATCCATGAGAGAGGGGGGTTAGGGGATTGAATAAGAGCCTTCAAAGCGGTAGGTCAATTCCATGCCCCCACTCACAACCCAAACCTGGGCCAACTAGTTTAAAACAAGGTGAAGGTCTTAGTATATCAGCTGTGATCTCACCAGGGAAACAACCAGTGGCAGAGGATGGGTGCCGTCCTCCCACCAGCTCCAGACTGGGACACCACTCTGGTGGAAAATTAATCAGAGTGGATGGGAAGAGGAAAGAAGCGAGAAGAAACTGGCCATTTCTTGTCAGTGAACACAGCAGAAATGAGCTAAGTTAGCTGAGAAAAGACTCCAGTCCCTTCTGCACTAATTGCGTTTCAGCGTTGAGAGAGAGATGGGATTTTGTGGCTCTCTCTTGGCTTCTACTATTAGCTGAAAAAGAGCCCGAGAATTTTTTTAATAGAGGCTCTTCTGTAAAGAAAGCGGGGAAACAATAGCTAGCTGTCACAGCCAGCTGATATCTACCTTTGATCAGCCAAATGAATGTTGCAGGCGTTTCTTATAGAAAGGAGATTGCTTATCGATCTATATCAAAATATGCATGCTAATCCCGGGCAGCAGCGAGTATTTTCGAGTGGAGTTAATAATCTGATTGCTGCCCTGTCTGGAGCAATTCTCTGAACTCGGAGCTCTAATCAGTCCAGGGTCTTGCAGTCAAATGTACTTTGCTGTTTAAATTTGGATTTGTGGCGTTGATTGAGGAGCCCTTGTAAAGGTGTTGACAAATCAAATTGTTTGTTCCAGTGGTGTTTTTCCAGAGATCAAGTCCAAAGTAATACGCAGTGAATTTGTTCATTACTAGTAGGGTGAAAGGAATGATAAAATTCACCTGCATCATTATCACAGACACAAGCCCAATAAAAGATACGTTCTGTCTGAAGAAAATGCAGTTTTGTGGGCTCTTCTGTGAGTTACACAGCGGGGTGGCCCTTCTAGACTCGGAGGATATTAGATATGTTTTAAGAAAGATAGGCAAATAAATCTATTCCACGTGTAAGATCAGAGCACTTCATTTATTTGGTTGGAAAGCACACAGAAAAGATAGAATGATGGACTTCATGCATTATTTGAAGAAGCCCTCTGGCGCTGAGACCCGTGTAGGGTAGGAGGCTTCACCTACAAGGACAGGAGGTAGACAAAGGAGAAGGGCTACCAGGTCCCCAAGGTTGTCCCCTATTCATTTGAGGATTAGTGGACCGTCTTCACCTGTTTCCAACTGACTCTGGGACTGACGTGAAGGGAAGTAACTTTGATGGGTCTGCAGGTCTTTATGCTGCCGTAGCTGCTGTGACGCTCAGTCGCAGGTACCGCAAGGAGGGACACAGCGCACAGAACCATCTCAGATTGGGTTCTGCAGAAGCCGACCCTGAGACTGGAATGTGAGTAGAGGTAGTTTATTTTGGAGACGATCCCAGGAAGCACCAGTAGGGGGAAAGGAAGTGAGAGGAGAAAGGGAAAGAATCCGACATAGGGCATGTCAGTGAGCAGGCTGCTGCCCTGGGCTCTGGGGTGGGCCCTGCCAGACTCTGAAATAGCGGAAAAGTGAGGAAGAGAAAGAAGCTGATCTTGCCAGAGGCAGACAGGAGCTGAAGGGGGAGAGAAGCATTTGGGCTTCGATAAGTACATTCCACCGACATTCGAATTGCTGAAATGCTACTGTTTTTGTTAGCAGAGGCTATCTGGGGTTAGGAAAGAATTAGCCCATTGACTGGCTTTGTGGAAACAGTGGGAGAAAGATGGATGCTGTTTTATACTCTAACTTTTCACATCATCTTGCCACAATTAATAATAATATTATCCATAACAATAATATTATTAGCTAACATTTATTATATATCTTTCATGTGCCAAACACATTTTTATGTGTTTGAACATGCTACCTTATTATTATTTTTTTTTAATCTGGAAGTCGTGAGCCATCACCAGGTCTGAAATTAACCTACTGGGTTGCCTGTGAAATAGCAGAAGACACAACAGAATAGACTAGAATCGATTATATTGGAGAGGAACATATCAAAGTCTAAAATCCATCACAAGGATTAGTTTTGTTTAATGAAGACTTTGCTTCCATTATGTGTGTGCGGGTGGGTGTATGTGTACACGAGTGCCCGCTGGGTCACAGTGTAAAATAGATTTCTCGCTGTGAGTCAAGGATAGTTGGAGAAGACTGAGTCTCTCACTTAAATCCCACAACAGTGCTCTGAGGTTGGTGGTGTTAACCCCATTTTACAGGGAAGAAAACTGACATACCAAGATGTCGAATAAGCTACACAAGTTCACACAGCAAGAAAGTGGCAGGGCTGGGGTTTGACCTCATCCCACAGAATGTTTGCTCTCCCCAATAGCAACCATAACATAGCCAACTCTTTGCAGCACAGAAAATGTAAACCCTGGAACTTTCACAAAGAGCCTGTGTTGGGAAGCCTCTGAGACCATCTGTTCCTCCAGAAGGCTTGCAACTGTTCTTTTCATGTTTGTCAGAAGAGTTTGGTAACAAAACCCATTCAATACCAAACTGGAAGACAGCAGAATGCTCCTTGGTGTTATAGCATTGTTGATGTTGCCTTAATTTATAACATGGCAAATGGTTAGGCAGATGGCATTTAATATATTCCCAGACATAAACATGAGGCTTAAGTTGTATATGGTATAGGTTCCTGGGCTTCCATAAACTCTGTAGGAGGTAAGCCTTTCTCTTCACCCTCCCCTCGTCTCTTCCCCCTCCTGCCCACGAGCAGGGTTAACCGTTCAGAGACACAGGCAGGACGTACAGAATTGGCTCAACTCCTAAGAGTGACTTACGGCACAGGCTTCCCAATTCATCTCAAGGTATTATTGGCCTTGACTGAAATATCTCATGTTAGTCACTAACAGTGAAGAACAAGGCAACTTCTGCTTAATAGAAGGACCTCAGTCTTAGAGTCTAGACACCTGGGAACTGGGCCTCATCCTGGACCTCACAAGTCATGTCACTTTGTTTGCTTCTTAATTACAGTAATAGATTTTACTTTTTAAAATGGTTTTAGGTTTCTGTTCTGTTTTAGAACAGAAAAATTGAGCAAATAGTACAGTGTTCCCATGTTACCCCCCACACAGAAGCACAGTGTTCCCCTATTATTAACATCTTACATTAGTGTGATACATTTGTTACAATTAATGAGTCAATATTGATACATTATTATTATTAACTAAAATCCGTAGTTTATTCAGATTCTCTTAGGAGCCAATATTGATACATTATTATTATTATTAACTAAAATCCATAGTATATTCAGATTCCCTTAGGAGCCAATATTGATACATTATTATTATTATTAACTAAAATCCATAGTTTATTCAGATTCCCTTAGTTTTTAGTTAATATCCCTTTTATGTTACAGGGTTGCATCCAGGATACCAAATTACATGTAGGTGTCATGTCTCCTTGGATTCCTTTTGGCTGTGACAGTGTCTCAGACTTCCTTTGTTTTGATGACCTTGACAGTTTTAAGAAACACTGGTTGGATATATTGTACAATGTCCCTCTACTGGAATTTATCTGATGTTTCTCTCATGATTGGATGAAGACATGGGTTTGGGGGAAGAGAACCAGAGAGAAAAAGCACCATTTCAATCACATCATATCCAGGATACATACATCAAGGTGTCTTATCACTGTGGATGGTGACCTTGGTCACCTGGCTTAGGCAATGTTGGTCACATTTCTCCACTGTTAAGTTCCTTTTCTCCATCCCTTTTCCCTGTGGTACTCTTTGGAAGGAAGTCACTGTGTGCAGCCCACACTTAAGGATTGGGGTGTTACGTGCCCCCTCCTTGGGGGTGGAGTATCTGCATAGTTTATTTGGAATTCTCCCCCATGGGACATTTGCTGCTTCTCCCACATTTATTAATTTATTCAATTATGTATTGATATCAGTATGCATTTATGGATATTTATTTTATATTCTGGGTTATAACTCAATACTTCCTTATTTATCATGTTGCTCAGATTGTTTCTGTTTTGACCACTGGGCACTCTTTCAGCCGGCCCCGTGCCCCTTTGGCATATCCTCGTCAATGTGGTATTGTCATTGTTTTTAAGCACTTCCTTACTTTCTGGCACTATAAGGTGCCTTGGGCTCATCTTGCTTATTTTTCACCCCAGTTCTAGAATCAGTCATTGCTTTAAGAAACGCTTGTTACTTTCATGTGGTATCAGAAACCAAGAATGGTACTGTTAGAAACCAAGATCTGAGCACTAAGTTTATTTGTTGCACTGGGGTGTCATTGAATCTAGACCTCCTCAGCTAATGGAGCAAAGAAATATTGTATATGTGTATGTGCTAACCACATATGTATGTATGTCTATAAATATTTCTATATGCAATCATCTCTATTTTAAAATAAGCATGAGTTCTTACTGATGTCTCCAACCCTGATTCTCCTCCCCTTGCTTGTACGTACACCCATTACAACATCCCAGTATACATGCATGGCATGATCAGACTTGTTAACCCAAAGCTTCATGGGAAACAACTTTATCGATAAGAGTACAGTGCCTATGTGAAGTTCCTTTTGCCTTTAATCTTACAGACTCCATTTATTTCCAGTTACTTTAGTCAGAACCTTTTCCCCTGTTCCCTTCAGTGATGTTATTTCAGACATTTGCACTACAGTCAGAGTCTCTCGTCAAAAGTTTGCATTCTTTCCCTGACCTTCTAATTTTTTTTCAAATATGTACTACTCTTTGTGCTGTAAAGCTCTATGGGTTTTGACAAACACATACTGTCATGTATGGAGGTATCGCAGTATCACACGAAATAGTTTTGCCAGTCTAAAAACTCCCCATGCTTCTCCCGTTCATCCCTCTCCCCTCCTCCTGCAAACTCTGGCAATCACGGACTTTTTACTATCTCTATGGTTTTGTCTTTTCTACAATGTCATATAATCGGAATCATGTGATATGTAATTTCTTCAAAGTGTTTTTTTCCACTAAGAAGTATGCATTTAAGTTTCCTCCATGTCTTTGTGATTCGATAGCTCATTTCTTTCTATAGCTGAATAATATTCCATTGTATGGATGCACCATAGTTTATTTATTCACCCATTGAAACATCTCGGTTTTTTGCAATCTTTGGTGATTCTGAATAAAGCTGCTATAAACATTCATGTTTATTGTGTATGTTTTTGTGTGGATGAAAGTTTTTAATTTAATTGGGTAAATATTTAGATACACAATTGCTGGATCACATGATAAAACTATACGTTGGCTTTGTGAGAGACTACCAAACTGTCTTCCAAAGCAGAGGCCCCATTTTTGCATTCCCACCAGCAATGAGTGAGAAGAGTTCCCATCATCCACAACCTTGCTGGAATTTGATGTGTTTAGTGTTTGGATTTTAACATTCTAATTCCAGTAGGTGTGCCATTCTAGAAGGTGTGACTTAGTATCTCATTGTTGTTTTAATTTGCAATTCCCTAATGACAAGTGATGTTGACCATTTTTTCATATGCTTATTTGCCTTCTGTATATCTTCTTTGGTGAGGTGACTGTTCCTATCTTTTGCCCATTTTTTAATTGCACTGTTTCATTTATTATTGAGTTTTAAGAGTTCTTTGTATATTTTGGATCAAGTATGTGTCTGCAAAGGTTTTCTCTCAATCTGTGTCTTGCCTTTTATTTCCTTAACAGTCTCTTTTGCAAAGTGGAGGTTAATAACTTTAATAAATTCCAACTTATCAATTTTTCTTCTTATTGATGGTGTTTTCAGTGCTGTTTCTAAGAACTTATCACCAAACCTAAGGTCCTCCAGAATTTTTCCTATGCTATCTTCTAGATGTCTTATAGTGTTTACAGTGTTTTCTTTTTTTAACAAGAAGATTCAGAAGAAATAGAAGTTTTGTAGTTCTGAGTTTTTCATTTAGGTCTGTGGTCCATTTTGAGTTAAAATTTGTAAAAGGTATAAGGTCTTTGCTTAAATTCCTTCCTTCCTTCCTTCCTTCCTCCTTTCATTCTTTTTCTTTCTTTCTCTCTGTCTCCCTCTCTCTGTCTCTCCCTCTCTTTCTCTTTTTCATATTAAAGGCAAAATACCTATCCTCTATCTGCTCTCCAGTAAATTGCCTTTGCTCCTTTGTCAAAGATCAGTTGACTATATTTGTGTATGTTTATTTCCGGGCTTTCTATTCTGTTGTATTGACTTATGCATTCATTCTTTTTCCAGTACCATACTGTCTTGATTACTGTAGGTTTATAGTGAATTTTGGTAGTATCAGTCCTCCACCTTTGTTTTTCATTTTCAATATTATGTTGGCTATTCTGAGTCTTTTGCTTTGTTATATAAACTTCAGAATCAACTTGTCTATATATCCACAAAATAGCATGCTGGGATTTTGATTGGGATTGATTGAATCTATAGATCAAGTTGGGAAGAATCGACAGATTAACAATATTGAGTCTTTTAACATGGAACTTTTTTACCAGCTTTACTAAGGCATAATTGACATGCAATAAACTGCACATATTTAAAGTGTACAATTTGGGAAGTTTCAATGTGTATATGGACTCCCAGTGCGACCACCACAATCAAAGTAATGAACAAATTTATCACCCCCAAAACTTTCCCCAAGTCTCTTTGTAATCTCTCACCCCCCACACACAAATTTCATTTCTGTTACTATATATCAGTTTTTATTTCCTATAAGTTGATATAAGTGGAGCCTTACAGCATATACTTTTTGGTCTGACACATTTTCACTCAGTATAGTTATTAAGAGATTCACAAATGTTGTAGCATGCATCTATAGTTTATTCCTTTCTGTTGCTAAATATTATTGAGTTGTGCAGATATACCAGTTGATTGACAATGGATTGTTTCCAGCTTTCAGCTATTACAAATAAAGCTGCTATGAATATTTGTAAACAAATCTTAGTATACACATATGCTTTCAAGTTTCTTGGGTAAATTCTGGGAAGTAGAATGGCTGGATCATATGGGAGGTAATAAGTTTACCTTTTTAAGAAACTGCCAAACTGTTTTCCAAGGTGGTTACATTCCTATCAGCAATGTATGAGAGTTCCTTTCCCTCTAGCATCACCAACACTTAGCATGGTCAGTCTTTTTAATTTTAGCCACTCTAATAGGTATATAGAAATATCACAGCGTGTGTGTAATTTGCACACCAAGTCATTTCTGAGTGCCAGGTAACTTTGTATTCCTATAAATACTCTTCACTTTTTTTTTTCTGGGATACAGTTAAGTTACTCAGAAACAGTTTGTTCCTTTCAAGTTCTGCTTTTATTTGTGTATGGTTTATTAGGTGGGTCAGGAGCAGTGTTTAGTTTAAGGCTAATTATTCCCTATTCCTGAGTCAAGACTTGAGTATTGTGCCCGATATCCCGTGAATGGTGAGTTTTTTCTGTCTGGGCTGTGGGAACATGCGCAATTCCCAGCTCTATGTAAGCACTCAACATTCTTCCCTCCAATCCTTAAACACTTCCTTCCCAGCCTTGAGTAGTTTCCTGACTTGGGTGCCCAAATTACTGCTCTGCTGAGTACTCATAGGGGACTCTCTGAAGATCTCCAGGCTTCTCTTT
>RJWJ010036792.1:0-15869 GCA_004363605.1 Indri indri | reverse complement strand
CTGCCTCAGCCTCCCGAGTAGCTGGGACTACAAGCATGCGCCACCATGCCTGGCTAATTTTTTCTATATATTTTTAGTTGTCCAGCCAATTTCTTTCTATTTTTAGTAGAGACGGGGTCTCGCTCTTGCTCAGGCTGGTCTCGAACTCCTGAGCTCAAACGATCCACCCGCCTCGGCCTCCCAGAGTGCTAGGATTACAGGCATGAGCCACCGCACCCGGCCCCGGAGGGTCAAATTTCAACATGAGTTTTGGTGGGGACAGACCAGATCCAAACCACAGCAGACTCCATTCTCTTTTTTTTTTTTGAGACAGAGTCTCCCTTTGTTGCCCGGGCTAGAGTGCCGTGGCGTCAGCCTAGCTCACAGCAACTTCAAACTCCTGGGCTCAAGCAATCCTTCTGCCTCAGCCTCCCGAGTAGCTGGAACTACAGGCATGTGCCACCATGCCCGCCTAATTTTTTCTATATATTTTTAACTGTCCACGTAATTTCTTTCTATTTTTAGTAGAGACGGGGTCTCTCTCTTGCTCAGGCTGGTCTCAAACTCCTGAGCTCAAGCAATCCTCCCACCTTGGCCTCCCAGGGTTCTAGGATTACAGGCGTGAGCCACCACGCCCAGCCTCCATTCTCTTTAATCGCCACTATATGCAACCACACTGCCTCCAGTGTCTACCTGCCCCACCCCATGCCATGGTAATCCCTCCAGGCTGGAGAAAATCCTACTTCCTGAGGCACTGGCTTGAATTCTCCAGACTGAATGCCCTGAGTCGCCTTCTATGGCAGCAGCAAGGGGGTGGACAGGAGAAGCTTTAGTGTTAGACAGACCTAGGTGGGAGTCCCAGCTGTATCCCTCACTATCACCAGCTCTGTGACCTGGGCGTGTTCCTGAATCTCACTTTCCTGGACTGCCAAGTGTGGATCGTGATCCTTTGCCTTGAGAGAATATTGTGAAGATCAGAGAAATCCCTTGCTGCTGAGTAGATGTTCAAGAAATGGTGGCTGTTCTTACCTGCAAGATGCGCAATTTGACCTTGGGAGGAGCCAGCCTGGTAGATTTCAGTGTGTGGCAAATTCTGATCAAACCTCTTTAGAAAACGCCATCATTAAGAAGGGCTGGGATTCAGATGGAGGCGAGGGGCAGCCTTCTCACTCTGAAGCTTGTGATGTTTCAGAGTGGCCTGCTCGTGTGTCAGGGTTCAAACGATCTCCAAAGGGAGTTATTAATATTTAGCCAAGATGGCAAACCAGAAAGACGATCCCAGAACTTTAGGTCTCAACCTTCCATAGAGACGTTATTATCCAAAGGACAGCATCCCAGCAGGATTCAAGTTCATGCCTCCGGGTATCTTCAGAGACTCTGGCACCGTGAGCCAGCCTCTGCGTAGTTCAGGAAGCACAAATTCAAGACCAGAAGTGGGTGTGTCTGGATCCTGGTTTCAGCCCTACCTCCCACTGTTCTTTTGGGCTCTAGAACTTGGTTCTCTTCTTGCCTCTTCAGGGTCACACCACGGAAGGCTTCTCCTCTCAGTGCCTCAGTGCTCCTCTTTTACCACCCCTGCAAGTAAGTGCAGTGCTTCTTGCCTGCATCTGTCTGCTAGCAGAGGTGTGCCATACCGCCCGCTGGGCACAAACAGGACGGTTCACGTCTATAGCCCCAGCCCCGAGCACAGCATCTGGCCTATGGATGGGGCTCCCTGGTGAATAAATAAGTGGGACAACTCACTACAAATGGCTGTGGAGCCCATTGCTGGAAACATCCCCAGAGAGAATGGCACCGGGGCCCCTTAACCATTCCAAGTGATGTATAAGAATTAGAAAGCAGAACTCTTCCTGTTCCATACTGAGGCCCCAGTATGACAGATGTCAGTATTAGTTATCTATTGTTACATAACAGATTTCCTCAAAACAATACTAAACATTCATTATCTCCTAGTTTCTCTTGGTCAGGAACTGGGAATGGCTTGCCTGGGTGTTCTGGCTGCAGTTGCAGTCACGACGTCAGCCAGGGGTGCAGTCATCTGAAGGCTTGACTGAGGCTGGGGCACCTGCTGTTACGGCGGCAGCTCACACGGCTGGCAGGTTGGTGCTGGCTGTTGATGGGGCCTCAGTGCCTTGCCACACGGACTGCTCCATAGGGCAGCTTAAGTAGCCTCATGCCATGGCAGAGCGCCCCAGAGTGCGTGATTCATGAGAGAGCAAGGAGGCAGCCACAGTGTCTCCTGCGACTGGATTAGACTCCTAGGGCTTCTTTAACAAAGTGCCACGAACAAGATGACTTTTTAAAAAAAACCCAGAAATTTACCCTTTCATAGTTCTGGAGACCAGAAATCTGAAACTAAGTTGTCAGCAGGGCCACGCTCCCTCCAGAGCATCTAGGGGAGAATCTCTTCTTGCCTCTTCCAGCTTCCGACGGCCCCAGACGTTTCTTGGCTTGTGGCCGCATCACTCCAGTCTCTGCCCGCATCCTCACATGGCTTCCTCCTCCGCGAGTGTCTGCTCTGTGCCTGTCTCTCCGTACGAGGACACCAGTCATTGGATGCAGGGCCCACTCTAGTCAATATGACTCTCGATTGTATCTGCAAAGACTATTTCCAAATAAGGTGACATTTTGGGGACTGGGGGTTAGGGCTTCAGCATATTTTGGCGGGGGGACACAATTTAACCCACCACAGTGACCTAGGCTCAGAAGATGCACATCATCTCTGTAATAGCGAGTGGTTGGTTACGAGGGAGGGAGAAGACACAACGATGTGAATACCAGGAGGGGATGATAATTGGGGACAGCTTGGAGGCAGGCTACCACAACATCAGATAGCACACTGAGCTTGAGACAGAACCCCGTGTGCAATATTTACAAAGGAAATAGCAGAGAACCAGTGGCCCAGCACTTGGGGTCCTCAGCCTATCAAGAATATAAAAGGGGTCGGAGTGAGGAGAATGGGGAGGGTTTGAAAACAGGAAACTTTAGAGAAGTCAAAGCTATGCTGGAAGCTCCAACCCCCAAGGGTTGGGGGCCCTCCCACCTTCATCCCAAGCCTAGTGACAGGGGCTTCTCTGGAGCCACTCAGAGCTCTGGGCCCCCACGAGCCGGGAGGACAGGCTGCGCTGGAGGCGGGGCAGGGGCTGCGTCGGTGCTTCCCGTGGGCCGGATGGGGATCGGATGTGGGCCACGGGGAGAGAGAGGGCAAATGTGGGGCCATTTTAAGTCCTGTAGGGCCTCCTAGAAGGCAAAGTGATCTCTGTGGGGAGAAATTCGGGGTGGGGGTGGGCATGCTGGATTCCTAGGGGCTGGAGATGGAGTCACAAGCCATTACCTGGAACGGAGGCGCAGAACAGGGAACTTCAGGAGAGAAGCTCAGAGATGGAGCCTCTGAAGAACCCAGGGACCCTCGGAGGAAGGGCTGTCACATCTGCCAGGCACAGAGAGCTGGCACTCACACTACCGACTCTCCTGCTCCCGGTTCTTCTCCCTGCATCCACCGCCACTCAGACTCCGCAGGCCGGCAAGCCAGGGCTGGGGGTGCTCAGGCGTGAGGACAAAAGCCCACCGTCCCCAGTCCTCGGAGGCTGGAAGCCCCTAACTGCGCACCTTCACTAGGGCAGGAGGAAAACGATTTCTCTTTGAAGGAAGATGAAAGTGTCATTTAATATCTTTGGCTGGATGCGTTAAATCTCTAGCCCATAGCGGACTTTGGGACATAAAGTGAGCGCACCCAAGCATGACCAGAAGAGGCGCAGGGTCGACTGAGCTGTCGCCCTGGGGAAGGGGAAACGCTGCCCTTGCTGGGCAGTTCACACGGACAGCGAGAGGCAGAAAAATTGAGTTGCATTTTGATTACATCCCGCATTCTAGGCAGCGGTTTCACTGAACTCAAGCTTTGTCAAGGGAAGGGAGGCCTTCTATTCCCTTCTATTTCCCACCGCCCTCCCCCAGCCGTGGCAGAGCCTTGACCCCAAGGGAGGTTCCTGAAGAAAATCCCCTCTCAGCTTCTGTCCAGAATTGAAGAATGTTTACTATTTTTTCCTTCCTATCTGTCTGGAACTGACACAAAGAACAACAACAATAACAACAAAAGAACTCCTTGTCCCAGTGCAAAACATGCCCACGCCCTCCACCCTCCTGAACTCTTCACCATGTCCTGGCCTGACTTCACCCCGGAGGCTTCCTGGGAGGATATAGCTGGCCTGGGAACAAAAGCCATTTTTTTAACTGTGTCGGGGAGGGGTCTGGGCAGAGACGGGAGCAAGGGAGGAGGGACGGGGCAGGTCTGTTAAACCAAAAATTCCCCAGGAATGATGGAGTTGTGTTCTGATCAGCCCTTTAAATGTCTTATTAATTATTAGGGGAAAAAAAACTGGCTGCCTCTAGTTGCCCTCCTCTCATTGTCCTTGCACCGAGCTTGAGACTAGCTGTCATTTTTTTACCAGTCAGACTCTGTAAAGAAGGGTGCCCCCGTAGAGAAGGCCCCAGAACCAGGCAGGAGCTGGGGCTGTGGCGGGTGCAGGGTCTGCAGAGCATGGCCTGAGACCAGACACCCACCAGGCAGGTGCCCGCTCCCAGCAAGGGCCCCGTTGAGCAGAGGTGAAGGCTGGAGTATGGAGGTGAGCCTGGAAGGCATCTGGAGGATCCTGGGAGCATCCCAAGGTGGGATCAGCGGGAGAAGCCCACCCTCTCCACCACAGAGGCTCAGGGAGTAGAGACCCCGATCCTCTGTGTTATTTCAGCACAAAGTATCTATCATACTGACAATGACAGCGACATTTCAGGACCTAAATAAGCCTAGTTTTTCACAGCCTGTAGGAGAGAGGGTTCCTAACAGTCTTTAAACCTCTCTCCTTAACGGTTGTGGTTGCTAGGCCCTAAATTAAATCTCTTTGTTCCCAGGCCACCCATTTCTCTTGCTCTCCCCAGCCCTGGTGGCCCAGAAGCAGTCACGATACCCCATGAGCCCCACTCTCAGGTCCGATTCCTCAAGCAGCTCAGCTGTGAACACGTTGATATCATTGCCTGGAACTGACACACTGAGAAGCGTCTCAGGGGATGGCCTTCCCTGGTGAGAACACAGCTATTCCAGGGATCCTCACGCTCTCTCTGAGCATGGAACTCCAGACTGAGCTCCACGTGGGGTTAGCAGGGTGGTATGGTCTGAGTGTTGGCATCTCTCCAAAATTCACATGTTGAGACCTAATCCCCAATGGACGAGTATCAAGAGGTGGGGCCTTTGGGAGAGATTAAGGCCCTTATAAAAGAGGCCTGAAGGAGGTTGTTGACCCCTCCTGCCCCATGAGCACATACAGATGATGCCGTCTATGAGGAAAGAGCCCTCACCAGACACCAGATCTGCTGGTGCCTTCGTGTTGGACTTCCCAGCCTCCAGAACTGTGAACAATAAATTTCTGTTGTTTATAAATTACCCAGTCTAAGGCATTTTGTTGTAGCAGGCCAAAATGGTGAATGGGCTCCAGCTATAGGCAGGGCCTCTGCTTGCCTGGGTTTAAGCAGTTCTGGTGTTTGTTGTTTCCTATGCCTGTAGAATCCTTCTGGCAAGATCAAGGAAGTGGCGGCATCAAAATTTAAAGAAAGATAGTCCGTGGCTTGGAAAAAAAATCCTAGAGATGACAGTAAAATATTCTTTTAAGATACGTTGCCTCATCCATGCTCTTGGCATGAAAGATGTTATTGCTGGGGAAAACATAGCAAGGATTCTGAGATGAAAAGTGGTTCTGGGGAGTTAGGCTCTGAATGTAGAAGGGGATTTTGATGCCCAGCATCAGAGAACGCACACATATTTATCACACCCTTGTTCCCATTCTCTCTGGGTCTAGGCCTGGCCTCACCAGATGGGATTGTTTCCACTGTGCCCTGAGACAAGGTAGCATGTCAGGATAGGTTCTGTCGGTTCCAGGCCCCTCATTTGTGCTGGAGACACGAGGTGGCATGATGTGTGGGCACAGAGCTACCCCGGGAAAGACTCAATCAGCCTAGAGGCAGCCTCACTGACGCGACTGAGCTGCTGTGAGTTCTTCCAGCTTGCCTTTAAAGAATAACACTTTACAGTTTGTAAAGCACTTTCACCTACATTATCTCATCCCTTCTCATAACCCTGGAAAGCAGGGCAGACATTATCATCACTCCATTTTATTATTTTTTTTATTTCAATAGATTTAGGGGTACAAATGGTTTTTGGTTACATGGATGAATCGTAAGACGATTTTGGCGTGTGACGGGCTTTTGGTGTGCCCGTCACCTGCATAGCGCACATTACACCAAATAGATCATGTTTCATCCTTCACTCCCATTCTCCCCCTTTCTGAGTCTCCAGTGTCCATTACACCACTCCACATGCCCTCGTGTACCCATAGCTTAGCTCCCACTTGTAAGTGAGAATATGTGGTATTTGGATTTCCATTCTTAACTTACTTCACTCAGGATAATGCCCTCCAGTTCCATCCAAGTTGCTGCAAAAGACATTATTTCATTCTTTTTTATGGCCAAGTAGTATTCCATGAGATACAGATAGACAGATATAGATATAGATATAGATACCACATTTTCTTTATCCACTCATCAGTTGATGGGCACTTAGATTGATTCTATACCTTTGCAATTGTGAATTGTGCTGCAATAAACATATGAGTGCAGGCATCATTCCATTTCAGAAAAGGGAAATATCTTGAAAAGGTAAAGGGACTTTCTCAGTGCATCCTGGCTTGTAAATGGTAGAGCCTGGATTCAACTAAGACCTTTAATGCCACACCCTGAGCTCTGTCCACCATACCATGAAGTCTACTTTTAGGGCAATCCCATTTCTGTCTTTGTCTTTTGCATTATCTGGATCGAGATAATTTAGTGTGTGTGTGTGTGTGTGTGTGTGTGTGTGTGTGTGGTGTTTTTATTGTTGTTGTTGTGGGGGGGGCAGTGGATGTTTCTTAGAGTCTACAGAGAAAATTCTTGCAGAGCAAGAACTCCATCTGACAAAGCACTGTTGAATTCTGGACTGCAACCGTTGCTAATTTCTCCTGAGATGGCATTCTCACAGATTGCCCATGAGATGGGAGCTTCCATGCTGTATGCTCCTTATGGAAATTAGAGGGTTGACTTCATTTTCAAGTTGTAAGAAAAATCCCCAATACTCTGGGGTTTTATGAATTATGAGATTGAGTTTAGAGAACACCACCAACCCTCTCACCACCCCCACAAGTATTGGTAACTATTTCCATCCATTGACACACTTTTGCTGTATTTTTAAGTGAGAGGGTTTTGAGTTTTATTGGTTTGGTTTGTGGGAGTCGTTCTGAGTGCAGAGCTCACTAGAGAGAAAGATAAGGGTAATAGAAGAATCGATGAGCTGTCCTCCTCCATCCTGGCTTGAGAGAGTCATCTCCAGCCCTGGGGAGGGAAGACTTAGGGTGAGAAATGGAAAGAGGAGTAACCATGTAAGACTTTGGGCAACTAATGACATAAACAGCTTTGCTGCGGGACACACATAATAACCAGTCAGTGAGAGGGTCCCCTCCGTCCCATCCCATCCTCCACTTTGACAACCTGCTGGCTTACAGTGGCCCCAGGAGAGAAGAGAGAGGATGCTGTTCCCAGCAGGGCAACAGGACTGACCACTACAGGAGCGATGTTCTTACAGAGGACACTGACGCTGATGAGGTGCCCCCTTTTAGGGACTTGTGAAAAGCAGACCATCAGTGGGGAGGCCAAAGTGGAAGAACACAGTGGATTTGCCCATGAACCCAAGGGAGACACTTCAGGGGCCTCCCGGAAATAACTGAGGAAGACTTGGCGGTGGGGGGGATGAGTAGACCTTCAGTAGGGGCTCAGAGCTAATGGAATTTATGTCTCGATGTCAGTATGACCTTCTTGGCCCCCACAGGCTGGGGAAGTCTTGTAGTGGGGTGTTGTGAGACACTGCACTTTATTCCTTTCTTCTATGTTATTCAATTTCAAAATTTCTGTCTTCAGTGAAGATACCATGAAAAATGCTTACAATGAGGCCTCCTTCCAAGTGCAATTATCTGGGCACTAGCTGATTGCCTGGCCTCCCCCCACCCCCACCAGGGAGGACCCTTGTAGGGAGGAATCCCTCAGAAACTGTTCCTAGGGCAGCAGCTGGAAAAGTCCAGGGGGTGGGAGGAAAGTAGTTTTTTCTACATTCGGGTAGAGAACCAGACATGACTCTCGAAAGGCTTGTGAGTGACTGGGGTACTAGGCAAAGAGTTTTGCTTTTTCAACTGAAATTGAAATGAGACAAAATATGGCATAAACTGCAGCGTAAAGGATTTAGATTAGAGCAGTAAAGGATTTACCAACATCAAAGGGCAACAGATCTCTGCTCTGGGCTCATTTTTAAGGGTAAATAGAGAGGCCTCCTTGTTGGCCAAGCTTCTGGATCCAGTTTAGATGGCTATCGATTATATATATCTTTTCCTGAGCTCCCACCCTCTACCTAAACTAATGGATCTTCTGCCTGTGTTCCCACATCTTTTTTACAGCACTTATAAAACTGTTCTGTGTACTTCTCAGAGGTAGAGCCTGAGTCTTGGGCTTTACCGTGTCCCTAACCCTTAGGAGATACACAGTACACAGTAAATACTGATTTGATCCTAAGATAAAAACTGCCTTGAGATAGGAGAATATGCTAGTACTCATTAGAGCAGTATGCATTAGCACTTTTTTGAGCTTCATCTGTGGAATGGGGCCATGAGGAGCCATGCAGAAGCTGTTACAAGGATGACATGAGGGCTGGGCGTGGTGGCTCACGCCTGCAATCCTAGGACTCTGGGAGGTCAAGGCGGGAGGATGGCTCGAGCTCAGGAGTTCGAGACCAGTCTGAGCAAGAGCAAGACCCCATCTCTACTAAAAATAGAAAAAAATTAGCCAGGTATGGTGGCACAAGTGCTTGTAGTCCCAGCTACTGAGAGGGCTGAGGCAGGAGGATTGTTCAGCCTAGGAGTTTGAGGTTGCAGTGAGCTATGATGATGCCACTGCACCAGAAAAAAAAAAAAAAGAAAAGAAAAGAAAAGAAAAAAGAAAGGCAAGGGGCTTCTTTTAAACTGGAATGTGTAAAAGAGAGGCAGGAGGCTGTGATAGCCACAGCAGCAATCATGCCGGAAGACTGCAGTACAGACACAGGTCAGCACCATCCCATCTGACAACATCATCGGCAGTGTCATATTCCAACAAGAGCTGTTTAAGAGCTGCTAATTACCTAGATTCCAACAGGAGAAATGTCTTAAAAGTGATTACACTTTTTGATTACAGCTTTTTGAACTGATTGCAGCTGTAAGCTACAGAGGCAGGAATCTAAATAAAAGCAAAAAATCATTTGATCAAACACAAAGGAACTGTTCCAAATACAAATACCTTTATTTTACATACATATATAGCAATCTGTTTCACATATGTAAATAAATGATTTATATATGTCTATTAAACATAAGCATTTACACTAAATTTCAAGTTCCCTGAGACAAGGGACTAACTTGTGCATCCTTATAATTTCTTAGAGTGTCTAGCATGGTATCTGGCACATAGAAGATGAGTACTGAATCTAATTTAATCGAAGCAATTGCCGTGTTAATGATTTGATCAGATAATTGTCATTTGTTATGATAATGAACTACTGTAGAATGAACACCGGGGAAAAGGAACACAAAAGGCCATTTTACTAGGCTCAAATCCAGGTAAACATACCTATTTTTTTAGAGACCCAAAAGAAATAAGCAAGCACATTCTTGAGAGGAAAGCCAACCACTCTACATTCCACAACAGAGACCATGTTGATTGCACTGTGTGAGTTGCTAGGCAACCACTTGGTAATTTCCCATGTAATAGAGAGGAACCTGTCATCTGCTTTCTTGTCTGTATGTGACATGAAGAGACAATAGGTAAAGGACAGCCGAGAACACCTGCACCTGGATGACACGATCACTCCGGCTGAAGTATGATGACACTGGAGAAAATCCCCATGCCCTGTCAGAAATTGCTGAAGGGAGAATTTCATTAAACTATTAGTACAAGACATTGCAGTGAATTTTTTTGGATTTACCCTGTGGGTAAATCCCGTGGGTGATCCAGTTATCCCTGTCCACAAAGCAGGAGACCAAAAGCACTGTAGTTCTGCATGTGGATGGCCGTCAATTCAATAAGGACTCCAGGTCAGCATGTGCCGTGACTCCAGCTAGGATGACACTTTACCAGATAAAGCAGCCTTTTAAGTCTTGAAAAGGATACTTAACAACTCAAACCCAAGTTCTGGGTGAATAAACCACACTATTCATTTATTTTATTTTATTTTATTTTTGAGACAGAGTCTCATTCTGTGGCCCTCGGTAGAGTGCAGTGGCGTCATTGTAGCTCACTGCAACCTCAAACTCCTGGCTTCAAGCAATCCTCCTGCCTCAGCCTCCCGAGTAACTGGGACTACAGTCGAGGGCCATGACGCCCAGCTAATTTTTCTATTTTTAGTAGAGACGGGGTCTCACTCTTGCTCGGACTGGTCTCAAACTCCTGAGCTCGAGCAGTCTTCCTGCCTTGGCCTCCCAGAGTGCGAGGATTACAGGCTTGAGCCACCAAACCCGGTGGGCCACACTTTTTTATACCAGAGGAAAATACTCTTACTAATTTGTTTGCACATGATTTCCAAGAGATTGTAGACAAATGAGCTGCCCTGTAAAGACACCACTCCACTGTAGCTATTGACATTGCTGTCTTTAAAACAGGCTGAAAACATGATAGAGCACTGAAGAAAGAATAAGGAATGTCTGAAAGCTTCTCTGACATTAAGCAAGAAAAAGAGATTTTAAATTGAAATCCCATTTCAAATTTAGAGAGCTAAGAGGACTCATCTTTTTCATTTGAATTTTCAAAAGGATCTCTCCCATTAAAAAACAAAAGAATACATGCCCCACTCCCACTCTGAATATCATATTTAAGTCCTTTGCAAATTGACTGCTTGCCTTTCAGTCTCCTGTTTGAGATGTAATTTTGATATCTTAGACTCTGGGATCAGGTGATCAATTGGGGAGAATGGAGATTCTGAATAGAGATAATTACCAACCAGGTAGTTTTGACGAACAACTGGGCCTGGCTTCAACCCAACATCTGGATCTGGTGCCTGTTTATCTAACATGTTGGGATGCTGACTTAAACAAGCCCAGCTGGCCAACCCAGAGGAGTGAAGCTTGTCAAAAGGCCCGGCCCTGTCTCCCTGGGGCTGGAGAGAGGCGTGCTGGTGTGCGAAGTTCTTGGGCATGTCTCTGTCTGCAAAGAACAGCCACTACATCCATCATCTCCAGTGATTACCAGGTTTTATAAGATTCTTCATGGAATTCCAAATAGAGCCAGCCATGAGCCAAATCACATGTTAGGGAAGAAGATTCAAGGGCATTCCTGAGCAAATATCAGAATGGAAAAGACCCTCCAATGACTTGGAGGGGTAGGAGGAACCAGAGGCTCTGGATATAAGCAAGGAGCAAACCCGTGGGAGTCAGCAGCTACCTTCATTCCCCTTTCCCCAGTGGCCACATATAGTTGTGTGCAAAGGCCCAGGGGTGGGAAAGAGCAGAGCACGTCTGGGAACTGACAAAAGTAAAGGAGAGCTCCAGTCTGCCCTTGTACCTGTGGCCGTGGAAGCTACTCACTCCCTTGCTTGGTGGCGTCTTTTCCTTCTCTGGAGTCCTGTCAGTGATGTGTGAGCCCACTGTTAAATGTTCAGGAAGTTTGGATCCCACTAATAACAAGTTGGTTGAACACCTACTATGCAGAATTTGCTTTGTGGGAGAAAACCATCAGGTATAATGCCAGCCCTTAAGGAGCTTGGACTCCAGTGTGGGAGACAGACAGGTATTCAAGAAATTACAATGCAAACCAGTCTAGATCAAACTATAAGACACAAAACTTGCTCAGTTTTGTGAATAATTAATTTCTGTGTGGAAGCTACTCCTAATCTTGGGTTTTTCCTTTTTTTTTTTTTTGAGACAAAGTCCCTCTCTCTGTTGCCTGGGCTAGAGTGCCGTGGCATCAGCCTAGCTCACAGCAACCTCAAACTCCTGGGCTCGAGTGATCCTCTTACCTCAGCCTCCCAAGTAGCTGGGACTATAGGTGCTTGCCACCATGCCCGACTAATTTTTTTTGTTTCTATTTTTAGTTGCCCAGTTAATTTTTCCTATTTTTTTTTAGTAGAGACAGGGGTCTCACTCTTGCTCAGGCTGGCCTTGAGCTCCTGACCTCAAGGGATCCTCCCTCCCGCCTTGGCCTCCCAGAGTGCTAGGATTACAGATGTGAGCCACGTGCTGGCCTGATCTTGGGCTTCGAAGCCAGTTTCCTATTACTGAAGTATCAAGTTCCCCTAAAGGGCCCCAGTTCCATCTGGCTTTCTCTTGTGGTGGCCTGTGTTCCCTGACTTTGTTCAGTCCATGCTGGTGAACTCAACTGGGATCTGAAAGCTGTTTACTGAAGGGAGGGAAGCCAATGAGGCAAGATATGAAGCCAGGGAGAACCTACAAGCCAAAACTCAAATGGTGCTACACAAAGGGGCAAGTGAACAGCCTTCTGGGTGACCGACAGAAAGAAGTCATGAGTTTAAATCGAAGACTTATTCAGTGGGGGGAGATGACACTTTTAAAATCTTTCCACTAAAAGATCCTAGACAGGGGAATCTTAACAGCTTCTGAATAGTTTGGGAAGATATGTGGGTACCACTACCATGTATAGACTGAAAAGGAAACGACAGCCAGCTGGAGGTGTTCTCTGCGGTGTGCCTCTATAGTGCTCAGCCTCCATTCCTGGCATCCTTCCCATGCAAGTGCCTAGTGCTTCTGGCTTCCCACTGGCCTCCTCCTTAGCACAGCAGGAAAGGGTGTGGTATTATCCATTTCCACTCTAACACGGAGGCTGTTGAGCAAAGCAGCTACAAGCAAGGACTCTGGAATTCAAATCCTGGCTCCACCATGGACCACTGGTGACCTTGGCAAGCAACATGGTCTCTGCATCTTAGTTTCCTGCTCTGTAAAAGGAGAATAATGATACTACACCCATCTCATAAGATTGTGGAAGGATTAAATGAATAAATCTAGGCAAATCACTTAGGACAGTGTCTGGCAAATAGTAAATACCCTGTGTTAGTTGTTTTTATGAAAGAATTTGTCTTGGGTTCCAGAGTATTTGGGCATCAAGCAATTATACTTAATAGAATTTCAGGTACCAGCAAGAGGAGGGAGAACTATTTGGGATGGGTTTCCATTACCCCTAAAAGCAAACCTGTGCCCATATATTAATAGCCTGACTATACCCTAAATAGTATTCTTTTAGCATTCCTGATCTTCCAGATACTCCCTAAGAATATGAGCCAAGAACAAACCTGGCTGGTGGAGACCTTGTCACCTGACCAAGGGAAAATAGGTCATGCATCCCGCTATCCCTGGCCTATGCCTCTGTCATCTGGGACCTATAGATCCCTCTGCCCACATACAGGCTGGAGTCCCTCTCTTTGTCTCTCACTGACCCATGACTCTGAGACTCTGGAGTATACATACACCTAACACCCCCAATCAAATCCTCTTTAAAAACTCTATAAAGTGGTCAGCACCAATAATGCCAGATTCAAACTAGAGGATAACTGTTTTACAGATGGCCAAACTGAGGTTCAGGAAAATGAAATCAATGGTACCTAAATACCAGTCCAAGAACTGATGTCAGTCCTTATAGTAAAGTTTTCACTGGTCCTCAGCAAAACTGGAAAAATAAGAATAATGAATAGCCTGAGCAAGACCGACATCCCATCTCTACTAAAAATAGAAAGAAATTGGCTGGACAACTAAAAATATGTAGAAAAAATTAGCCAGGCATGGTGGTGCATGCCTGTAGTCCCAGCTACTCGGGAGGCTGAGGCAGAAGGATTGCTTGAGCCCAAGAGTTTGAGGTTGCTGTGAGCTAGGCTGATGCCACGGCACTCTAGCCCGGGCAACAGAGCGAGACTGTGCCAAAAAAAAAATGAATAATGCACTAAGTTTTTCATAAAGCTGAAATTATTCTATTTTTAAATTGTGAGATTATGTTTTATCTTCCTTCCTGTGTATATGGGAAGGATGTTGAAATGTCCCTTTTTATAAAATGACATTGATAGGAGCTGGGATATGAAACTAGATCTTTTGAATATTTTGTTTCCTATTACACTACTTTAATTACTTTTAAATAATTTTAAAATGACATTAATTTTAAATTCAATTTTAAATACTGAAATAATCATTAAACAATTTGTAAATATTTTTTATACAATATATACTTTAAAATAACTTCAGATAAAACTCAGTACAAGGTTAACTCTTCAAGGTATCCTATGCAGAATTAAAAACTCAAATCCTCACATGGATAGGGCAGGTAAAAACGATGAAGTAGACAGGAGAAAGGAAAAAAACATTTGGGGAAGGAAAAAAAAAAAAAACAATCCCTAAATGTAGCATTTAAGGGAGCTTGTCTCCCCCTGCTGGCAGTGGTAGTGGCAAAATGAGTCTTGATCCACAATGGTGCTAACTAGGAGAACTAGAATTGGAAAAGAAGGACCCTACAGCAACAAGAAACAGTGCTTCAAAACCCACTCTCCATCACAGGGACCTTACCCTAACCAAGAATAAAGAGAGTAAAAGTGAAAGAACTCGTGGTACTAAGAAACTGTCAGTAGAGACACTGATTTACCACCCCTGGAAAATTAACAAGGAAAGAAAAATTTTTACAGTGGTTTAGCTATATAAAAATATTCGCTGTCGATTTTCATAATTGCTTATTCTATACATCTAATTATATAGAACCATACAGTAGAACGATCATAAAAATAATGCCTATTAGTAAATTGGCCTGATTCATTTGGTTCCATTACAAAACTTGTTTTTGAAGTTCAAATTATTGAAACAGCACGGCTGCTCATAACGTGGGTAAAATCAGAGAAGTTTGACTTATTTGCCCTTTGGAGGACCATGAGAAGGCTGTCCCTCATACTTTCATTTCACTGATTCTTTTTTGTCTGGCATACATTATGCTCTCACCCACTTCCGTTACCATAAATCTAACTTTTATCTGTTCTTAAAGCTTTATCTGCTGGTCTCTTCCTCCTCCAACAACAAACAAAAAACAAGCTGAAAGTACTTTTTTTTCCTCCCTTGATTTTATTAATTAGGTTTTGTTCTGACTCTTCTAGTACTTATCCCACTCTCTCTCATATTGCTTGTTTGAGCATGCCTTATTTCCCACCAGATTTTAAGTTACCTGAAGGCAAAAATTGTTTTATTCTACTTCAAAAAGAGGCTGGGAAGATGGATATGCTAATTACCCTAATCTGACCACTATACATTATATACATCAAAACATCACTATGTATCCCATGAATATGCAAAAGTATTTGTCAATTAAAAAAATAAAATTTAAAAAAAGAAAATTCCAGTCCCCCCTCCCCCACAAAAAAAGAGGCAATATGGGTTCATGCATAAAAGCTGGGACTTAGTAGTTGTGTTATCATAGGCAAAAACTCTTTATAATACTGTGTCTTAAATTTGTAGAGGAATCATAAGAGAATGGATGTAAAGCTTCCAGGCTCCTAATTACATGATAATTGTTAACTTTTATTTTTATTCTCTTTATCCCCAAAACCAAAGCCTTACATGCTGTTGGCATTTAATTATTATTTGTTAGCAGAGCTTATCTAATAAGTACATTCATACCCAATAATACATTAGAATTAGCTGTGTCTGCAGGACTAATGTGATTAACCATGACTTAGTAGCGCTTAAAAATGCTTGGCTTATCAATACAATTCCACATCACCTAGATCAACGCTGACCAATATAACTTTCTGTGATGCTGGCAAT
>RJWJ010036791.1:0-15871 GCA_004363605.1 Indri indri | reverse complement strand
GGTGGTAGCAGGTGTCTTCATAAGCGCATCTCCATTTAAAAACTAAATTGCTTGGTATGCTATTTGACTAGCTTCATAGTCTTAATGAAAGGGAGGATTAAAAAATACTTAGAACTTCTGTGATACATTTAAACTTAAACAATTCTAAAAGAGGGTGTGCATACCTGCTTACCCTGTGCTCCGGAATCATGATTCAGTTGGAATCATGATTCAGTTATTTGGAAAGCAGACTGCAGCATATGTTTGTCACAATAATACCTAAAGGATACTCAATCACAGAGTGATTACCTGAGAATGGGAGACCTATGAATGGAATGAAATCATTATATATAATTGACAGTATATGAGCCCTATAAATACTAACCACTGTGGTTCAGGCTCTGGTTTTCAATCATTTTGCGGTAGGGAATCAGAGAAACCCACAACCAGGAAAGGTTAGAACAGATGCCACCAAAAGAACTGGGGACTCTGATTGCTTGCTCTTTAGGCAAAGTCTTTTGCAAGGGAGATTATGTCCTTTCCTGGCTGATTCTTGTCTGGACTACAGAGCCCAGGTGAAGCCTGGGAATTGCTTTGAGGGCAGTCAGGACAATCTTTTGAATTTCTCACTTACATGCTGTTCACTTAAGTATCCATTTGAGATCTTTCCTAGTCTCTCAGCAGCTTGCTCACAGTTTGGCACGCTGTTGGATGAAGTTTTCTGTCCACCTCCATCACTCATTCTCAATTATACCGCAAACATTCCCGGTTGCCAACGCATTTTAAAAAACCATATAATTTTGTTAAGAGTGTCTCATGTTGCTTTTAAATGTAGTCTAGTAAAGGGTGGGGCGGGGGGCAGGATGGCATAGCAGCATTTATTTTTTCAGAGGCTAATGCTTTGAAAGCAGTAAGAGGTTTCCTTTTAGGTAGAGACACTTACTGTTTTTGTCACCCCATCCATTGTTGGGATAACAGCTACCTCAAGCATTGTTTTTTACGTGAATCATAACAAAAAGGATGTATCTATTCTGTACATTTTGACAATAAGACTTGAACTTATGATAGAATGTCAAATATAATATCTTTTAGCGCTTGTTAAAACAGTCCAAAATATTAGTATTTTCTTGTTGGCTGCACCTTGTTGGGGCAGGAACCACAACATAATGATTTGTGCATTCGTATGATTGATTTGGATCCCTGTTAAAGTTAGAGAGGCTAGTGAGCTAGTTCACCAGCCTGTCTTCATTCAACAGAATGTGTATGGCAGAGCTTATCTGATTTCATTCATGGTAGCTTGGTCACCTTCACTAAGTATTTTTTTTTTTTTTCCGAGACATAGTCTTTCTCTCTCACCTGGGGCGAGTGCTGTGGTGTCAGCCTAGCTCACAGCAACCTCAAACTCCTGGGCTCGAGCAATCCTCCTGCCTCAGCCTCCCGAGTAGCTGGGACTGCAGGCATGCGTCACCATGCCCGGCTAATTTTTTCTATATATTTTTAGCTGTCCAATTCATTTCTTTCTATTTTTGGTAGAGACGGGGTCTCGCTCTTGCTCAGGCTGGTCTCGAACTCCTGAGCTCAGAACGATCTGCCCGCCTGGGCCTCCCAGAGTGCTAGGATTACAGGGGTGAGCCACCGCGCCCGGCCTTCACTAAGTATTAAATGCATGTTCATTCTGTGCCAGGCAGTGTGTACAGCACAGAGGGCAAAAAGATGAAAAAGTTGATTAAGTTCAAGCACTTACAAACCTCACAGATTATTTGGTGGATCTAGCAATAAATAAGTTACAATTCTGAGTGGGAGGTACACTAAGAAGTGCCATCAGAACCTGGAGAAAGGACAGTCATCCACTGCTGGGGTGGATGACTTACTTAGGCTTCCTGGGTCGGAAGGCCATCAACAGGAAATCGGTAAGAACGGCCACACGTGCACAGGGGAAAATGAGGAAGTAATGGTGATGGTGGTAAATGTTTAACAATCAGCTCTCAAAAAATAAAGAAAAAAAAAAGTTATGGTTTTAGGACTTAACAATTTTCAGGTCGTAAATACTCCTACTGTGGCTGATTTCAAACTACCAATGTGACGTCACTGAACACAGAATTGGGAAGCGATGCATAGTAACACACCAATATATAGCACTTCCACCATACAGATACCAGAAAGTAAATAACATCAAGAACATAAATAATAGTAAAATAATTTACTATTAGTGATGAGTTTTGAGTTATTACCTCTATTTTAAATATGATTTGATAACTGTAAATTTATAGAATTTATTTTCAAATAATGCTGTGACTAAGAACTGACTCACAAAATTCCTGAGAATTTTAGCATCTGACTGTTAGGAACTAGTGTAGCCTGATTTCAGCACACTACTCAATGTGTTATAATTTTGGATATGGGTGTGAGGGATCCAGTGAGTAAGAATACTCTTTAATTATGGAATCTTTCTATAACACTTTCCCAATAAACAGAGTTTATTGTAAGAAGGTCTGGTGCATCTTGAAACACAGTGGTGAGTATTTAGGTTTAGATTCATTGATATACAATGTTGATATCAGAGGCTTTTAGAGTATTCACTGTAGAGCTGAATCTCAGGAAAAGTCCCAAGAATAACGTTTTTCTGTATAATTCAAGTTTCCCCATTACACAAGATGGATGTCTTTGGTCTCAGGTGTTGGTATGACTATCCAAGTTTTTCTTAAGGCTTGTTAACTTAGAGCCCTGCTAAGACTTCATAAAAGGTAAGCTTTTAAATACCTTTGAATTGTGTCCATTTTTCATGCTGAACACCATATTTTATGAATATTACACAATACATAGAGAGTTTCCAGCAAATATAACTTGAAAATTATTATTTAATCTTGTACTATCACCCCTGTGGCCCACAAGAGGACCCGGTATTTAAGTTATTCAGAAATATTGGAAGAATAAACATGTCGGTAAAAGTGAATAGATTTGCGTCCAGTTCTGCTATACATTGTCACTTCGATAGATTTTTTGTTGTGATGTATGTGAAATTGACATATACGAAATTTACATTTTTAAATATAAAGCGTATGTTTCTTATCTTAATACTGCATTTGAGCCTTTGGTTTAATGATCCGTTATTGTTGTTTTCCACTGAATTATCAGTTACTTCTAACTAGTTATTACTATATTGTTAGCTAAAGTTACTTCTGATTATTTTACTTGAGTTTTAAAATGCTTTTATTATTTAATCTCTACTAATGTTATATAAAAAAGTGGAACGTTGTTTTAACACATGCTCTTATTATATTTATTTCTGTAAGAGAAGAATATTCAATGACCCAAAAAACGTTCTGTGGGGTTAAAGCAGTGCTCAGTGAAAATCCCTTTGCTCCACATGCCTTTGTTAGGCTCTGCCCGCAAAGAAGTTAGTGTCCAAAACAAGATATTCGTATGTTGAGTATATTGTAAGATTGTTCTTGAAATTGACCGATTGTGAATATGTTGTGTATGTATGCTTTTTTTTTTCCCTTTTGGTGGGAGGGCTGCGTGTGTGTGTGTGTGTGTGTGTGTGTGTGTGTGTGAATTGAGTTTATTAATATATAACAAAGTGCTGACAGTTCCCAAATGACTTATTTTGGCAAAATGGGTTTTCTCTGTATGATCTCTTTTTTTATATCTTATATAATCTGGAAAAAAAAAATTCTACTTTCTCTCATATAAACAATTTCAAGAATTTGGAAGCATTCCAGACTTTACAATTTAAAGCTAGGTTTCATAAGAAAAATTTCCCAGACTGTTCGAAAGAAAATACAGATTTTTAACTCTTCTCAATTAGTGGTCTCTCTGCTTAAGGAAACCAAGTGGGATAAGTAGAGGCAAGTATTACTGAAAATTAATAAAGGTGTAGTGCTAAGTTGACTGGAAGCTTTGATTTCTGAACTCACATGGGTGTCGGAAAGAGGCATATGTTGATATAAACTCCCAGGAATTTGTTTAAAAAAATCAGTTTCTACTGTGTGATCTGGATCAGTAGACTTTAAACTCAGTCTCTTACCTTTATGCATATAATACTATCAATAACAATTAATTGATATTTAGAGTGATGGATGAATTCGTTAAGCATAATCAAAGATGCAGTTATGCTAGGCAGAGTGTCATTCATATGGCTGGAAAGGTCACCAGTAGTGGCCACAGTGATTGAAATGCTACCCTTAAACCTCCCCATTCTCAGTTGATCACATGGTCATGTTACATAGGGTGACCCATTTTAGAGTATCTGTGTTTGTCAGACAACTTCTAATTTGTATTACTTTGTATCTCAACACTCTGTTTACTCAGCAGGACCTGGTAAAGATCAGTAATTCATTTCTCACTATACTTAGCCACTCATTCACCAAAACCAGGTGATATGACAACGATGTGTGGGCATCAGGATTTTACCTGCCTCTGCATCAGGACTGTTATATTTCTCTGGGCTGTTTACATGTCTTGTTTAGACTACTGTTTCAAGGGTCCACTAACCTCTAGGGACATAGCTTTAAAAAATATTATTTTCAATAATTAACATTTTAATGTTTACTGGTCCTAGCACCAAGCTAAGTGTCAGCTCAGGATTTTCAAATTGCATGTAACCACTCATTTTGTGGGTACCAAATTAAATTCAGCAGGTAGTGAACAGCTTAAGGAAAAAAAACCACATTAAATAGAAGAGAATATAACAGAAATGATAAAAATATACATCTCATAGAGGAAGGGAGAAGTATTGCTTCATGAAACTTTGGTTTCTATTGAATAGATTTATATATCTATATATAAATATAGATGTCTGTGTACACCTTTATAACTATAGGTGTCTGTGTACTGAATCACCATGTCAAACGAATTTCTAACTGTGAGTCTGCCCAAAGAAGTGGGAAAACCACTGCACTCATACAGTGCTCACTACAGTCCTAGGAAGTAACTTGTCCAAGGTCACACAACTTTATGAACTTCAAGCTCGTTCTCTTAACAATTATGTTGTGGCACTTCCTAGTAGATAGACTGTAAAGAGCACAGGGTTTTACTTAATATGGTGAAGGGATAATTTAAATTATATCACCTGTTTCCTTATCCTCAAGTTGGGGATAATGTCACCTATTTACAAGGCTGTGCGGATCTAATCAGGTAATTGATGTTGGATATTCTTTTCCAACCTTGAAGAGCCATACGTATGTAAGTTATTATTACAATGACTTGCTCTTCAAATACAAATTGACTGCCTTGTTTCACTTGAGAAGGTTGGATTGTGTTTTAAAGTATTTTTCAAATCTAAAAATGTACAATTCAGTGTTTCACTAGTAGAGATCTTTTGTTTCTTATTTATGACAGGATGTTATGAATAAAGAAGCTATGATTTTTATTTACGTTTGCTTTTTCTATTTTGATGTTACTCTTGACAAAACAACAGAAGGCAAATGTACTTTGGACATACCTGTACGAATTCATTATTCCCATTTGTCTTTAAATAAACCTGCATCTTTAAAATCAAATGTTAAAACAACATTGTGTAAATAAAACTTGATTAACAATTTTTTTTTGAAATACCCGTGACAATGCTAATAGAATATCTAAAAACTTTTAACTACTAAAGATATTATCCAAGACTTAAAGAAAAAGAAAAACAAAGGAATAAAGAACAAACACAAACCAATTAATGGTAAAATTTGTGAGTAGAGGTATTTTAGTAAATTAAAATAGCTAGGAGAATAGCTGTCTGTTGCCTGTCTTTCTTTCTTTCTTTCGTTCTTTATCTATCTATCTATCTAGGCATCTGGCTGAACTTTTTGTCAAGATATTATGTTTTTATTTCATATTTATTCTTTGGCTTAGTTCCAGGATATAATGATAAAATATACATATTTTGCATTTTGTATGTTAGTATGGCATAACCTCATGATGCAGTATATATCCTGAAGGCTTAGAGTTATGTACATTATCATACTTAGGCTATGTTTCTCAGCCTTTGAAGGATCAGACAGTTATCTGGACAGAGGAGCATTGATGCCCCTGTTCTGCGGCATTCCCTTCGCCCAGTCTTGCTAAAAGCAGAGGAGGTTATTGGGATGCAAATTAGGGAGAGGAAGGGCTCTTTGCCAAGTGTTGTTTATTGAACTGAGTAAATGTCTCCCCCATGGGTTGAAGGGAGCTGGTTAGTTTAAGTGGGCAGGAAAAGCCAGCATGCTTCCAAGTGCGGAGGTTTCTTAAATAAATATCCCAAATGTAGATTCTCAGAGTCCCTGCAAAGAGGGGCAGGCATGAAGGCCCCTCAGCATCCGGGAGCCCAGGTTGGGAAGGCTACCTGTATTGAAACTGAAAACTGTCCATAGAGGATGCTTGGAATGGAAGCTTGGCTGTGATTTGTCTTTGTAACATCTTGACAGAAAGAGAGTGTTAAGGAAATAGGATGACTGCAGTTTCTGGGGATTTATTTACAGTTCCTAAGAGAATTAATCGGTTTACTTTTTCACGCTTAAGATATAAACAATATGCTAATAGCAAAGCATCCATACCTATTCATGAGAAAAATTCCTTACAGGATGCATATTAGTCAACATGTTGTTAAAAAACACTTATTAAAAAAACCCTTCAAAGTATAAACACAATATTCTTTTAAAATGTTCCGCAATTCAGATTTTAAAATTATTGACAGAATCGCTACATTCTACCTCCAATTAATGAGATTTTAGAGTTTATGTGTTAGTTAGATCTAATAGAAAAAAATACCTGGCTCTTTTGATAAGTGATAATCACTTAAACTTTGGATTCAAACTAAGAGAACAGGGCTCATCAAAATATGGATGAATCAATATAGGGACCTATAAGAGTGATGGAGTAAGAAATAAGGGAGAGAAAATAGGATGAATTCAGTCAAAACAAGAAAGCTAAGATTTGTAAGTGCATGACTCTCATTTTGATATTTATTTGATTGAAATATGAAATTTTATGTTTACTCATTTCGTAGCAAAATTAAAATCTCAAGTATTTAGAACAATTTATTTTCAGTCTAGTTTATGTTAAAATTATTATTTTTTCGGTATATACAGCCAGGCATAATTTAATGTTATTTATTCCCTCCGCTCCCTGGCATCATAAAACTATTAATGTTAAGATTAGTGTTCTGCTATTGACAGGGTACTTACATGTTTATCTTGTACCTGAAGTCAAAACTTGCTGCTGGTGGTATAGAATATAGTCATCTTCAATGTTGACAAGTTATATAAGAAAATTTTATAAGTGACTAATCATGTACTATTTTGTATGTGGGAGGGTTATGGCATATTTCGTTAATCTTTTTGGGTGTTATCCTTGTTAGTTTATAAAGAACCTTATGTTTGTTACGTGTAATGTTTTATGGATTCCAGAGCTCCCTTGGCCTTCTTTGGTTTACTGTGATACCAAGGCCAATACAAGTATTTCAAGTAAGATATTGTGAGGAAAACTGTAATCATCTTTGTTTTTAAAAAATTATATTATAAAATGAGAGTAATTCCAAAAGCCCCACCTGAAAATGTCACAATACATCATCATTAGTTTATTATATCTGTAGCATACTTATGCTTTTCATAAATCAAGAAGCAGAGTTGGTGTATGTATTTGTTTAGAAGATAATTTTACAGGATGGTATAATAATTTTAAAGGATGCGTATGTTGTTACTAATGATCAAACTGTCGGAAGTTACATTATTTCAAACATGACTGTCTTTCTGATCCTCTGGGACCAAGACCATGTAAGGATTAAATCTGAACCTGATCTCAAATCCCAAGATCCTAAATTAAACTTGTTACTTCACTTTGGCTTAATATTTTATATTAAAAATGGTCATTCAGCCAGTATTTATTAAGTGCTAACTATATGTATAGTATTTTGCTAGAAACCATAGGGATACAAAGTGTATGATAAATTCCCTAGATAAAGAATATCATAATCAGAGGTGGAATTTTCTAACAAATATTCTTTATTCTCTATTTTACTGTTGGATAGGGTTTTAGGACTAGCCTCCCCCTCTCTGCCCTACTTTCTACCTTAAGACTTAGGAAAATGGTTTTTCCAATAATCACATTGCTGGAATCTAAGATGGACTTCCTCATTAGGCCTGCATTTTTCTCCCAAGACTGTGGAGGATGCTCTCAATCCGTCTTTATAGTATATATTGAGCACCTTCACCGTGGCATGTGTTAGGGACCGAGGGCATGATCCTTTTCATCATGGACTTTTCCTCTTGGTCTTTTGCAGTCCAGGCTAGACAGATGTTAAACAGATACTTGTAAATATATGCTCTTAAATTTGGAAAGTCCTGCAAAGAAATATAGGGTGTTAGAAGAGTGGCTCTTAGGGAGATTGCCCTTGCCTTGTGGTCACTGAACTGAAGAGTGCAGAGGAATTTCTGACATGAGAAAAGCTAGGCAGAAGATTCTAGGCAAAGAGCGCAACCTGTGTGAAGACCTGGAGACTGGGGAGAATACGGTACATTGGAGCAACAGAAAGAAGCACACCCACCATGGCTGGAGAGGAGGCTGTGAAGGGGAGCTTGGCCCTAAGTGGCCAAAGCTTCAGGCAGGAGCCCGATCATGCAGGACCTTATAAGTAATTGCAAAGATGTTATTCTAAGGAAAAGCCATGATCAGATTTTAATTTTATGAGGATCCCTCTGAGCACAGTGTGATGAATGGTTTGGAGGGGGCCACGTGGATTTTGGTGAGATCAGTTAGGAAGACATCTTAATCTAAGTGGGGGATGATCAGTAGTCTTGATGAAGGTAAATGGACAGGTAGGAGAGAGATTTTTAAGGTAGGAATGACAGGGCTCACTGATGGATTTGTGGGGACTTAATGAGAGGGAACGGTGAGAGATGCTTCCTGAGTACCTGGTTTAAACTGTAACATTTGCCAGGATAGGGAACATTAAAGCTGAGATTTCTGAGGTCTTTGCCTACATGAGGATTTCAAAACAAATTTGAAGTTACCTTTTTCTTACATTTTACCTAATTCTGTTTTAGACAGCATGGCTAAATATTCTCATTTTTCAAGATTACTTACTTTGTATTATGGTTTAAGGTATGTAAGTATTAGTGCATATGCATTTGTTTAAAACAGTAATTTAAAACTACCCAGTCCAGTTCTAAACAATTAAGTCCTCGCCTCAGGCACTTTTCTATATTAATTCTTTTTCTCCTTTATACTTTAGGTTCCCTGAGTGACAACTTTTGCTGTTTTTGAAGTTCTTTGCCTATTAACTTTCTCATTTCTAGACCGTGTATGAATATATTGATGTATATGAGTGTGTGTGTGTGTGTGTGTGTATATATATACACACCAACACAACCACACAGATAGTTTCTTTTAGACTGCACCTTGAGCGTGTGTAGTAAAATACGGAGAAAGGAAGAAAAATTTTAAAAGTCTTTTTTTTTTTTTTTTTAATGGTTTGTCTTAGAAAATGAGCACTAGAAAGTTGAGAACTAAGATTCTCTTCTTTATGTGTGTGAGCCCAGCAGAGGTTTTACAGTTTGGTTGCTTATCCTACCAGCAGAACAATAGGAATTCAACTCCTACTTTCTCCACATACTTTGGGGCGTTATGACAGTCTTAATGTGAATTGTAAAATGTAGGGAGGTATGCTCTAATTCCCTTTCATGCACATAAATCGAGTTTCAGACTCTCTCGGAAATGTTTACTAGAAGAAACATCATGGGCAGATTTTAAAATGCTTTTGGATTGCATGACGGCATGGTGCCACTTCGATTGAAGGCTTGTAATATTTTATTTTCTTTCCCAAAGAGTCAAGATAAATCCTGTAAACATTTTCTCTCCTTTTGTTGTTTCTGTTGTACTATTGTGTTTGGCTCTAACCTTTTGCCCCCAGGGAAACAAAAGTGTTTTCTTTACTTCAGTTCTCCTGCTGAGTGCCCCAGCTGTTGGGCAACAGTTTCAAAGTTGTTCCTTATTTACACACTGCAATTCTGACTGATCAGAATGCTTCCTAAGTCTTATCTGAAGTACAATATAATAATTTAAAGAATATTTTTTGAAGGGAAATCTTTGTCAAAATCTACCAGAGTGTAGTTTATTTAATTTAATTTTTTTTACATTTAAATGCAATTTAGTGAAATCATTATATCCTTAAAAAATGGTTAAGGTGAACAACATAAAGTTTAGTCTTACAAAAACTAAAGGAAACTCATCAATTAACAGGTTCTAGTAACTATGCTTTATTTTTTTTTATTTTTAGGACTAGGTCTCTTTATGTTGCCCAGGCTGGAGTGAAGTGGCTTTTCATAGGCGTAATCATGGTAGGTACACTGTGGCCTCCAACTCCTGGACTCAAACTGTCCTCCTGCCTCAGCCTCCTGAGTAGCTGGGACTATAGGCACATGCTCTAGTAACTATTCTTTATGCATTCAACATTAAAAATAACAAATGTTGTAAACCACTAGCGTAGGCCAGACACTATTTTAGGTTCTAATTAAACTTTGCCCTCTGGGAGCTTCAGTCTATTTTGAGAAATGGGCATGTTGGTAAATGCTATAATTCACAATTCACTTAGGAGCGAAGTGCTGAGGGGAGACAGATGATAGAGGAGCAGTTCTGCCTGGAAAAGTTGGGAAAAGCATGATAGACGGGGAAACAGTCGTGTTAAGTCTTATCCTTGGAGTTTCCTGATGAAGAGATAGAGGGAAAGTGCCTTGACACCAAGTCACATGTTGTGCTTAGTTACTACTTGGTTAAAATAAAGCTTTTGGATTTGGTGATTTCTAAGCTCTCTTCTAGTTCTGTGAATTTACCATAGTATAAGTATAGTTGTGTGTGTGCACTTTTAACTGGGCTTGAGAAATCATATTTAATACATTTTTAAAAATTCCAGTTCCAGTTCCCAATTCTTAGTGGATTTTGGTAAATGGAACTTGCTCTAGGGAAAAAGTAAAGTAGGTGAATGTTTGCTTGCTCTTTGCAGTGGAAGCAATCAACTCATTCACTCATATAACATATATTGTTAAGGGCTGGGGAGTGGCTCATGCTTATAATCCCAGCACTTTGGGAGGTCAGGGTGGGGAAATACCTGGAGGCCAGGAGTCTAAGACCAGCCTCCTCAGTTTAGTAAGATTAGCCGGGTGTGCCAGCATGGGCCTGTAGTCCTAGTTACTCAAGATGTCTGAGGCAGGAGCCCAAGACTTTGAGGCTGTAGTGAGCTATGATCGTGCCATTGCACTCAAGCCTGGGCGACACAGCAAGACCCTGTCTCTAAAATAAACAAAAAAACCCCTCAAAAAACAAACAGAAAAACTCCTATATATTGTCCAGTGCCTAGTATGTGGCAGATAGGTTAGAGAACAATAAATATACACATTCTGGCTTCTAAAGTGCTTACGTTCTGGTGGTACATAGGATGCCACGCTCTGGATGGGGCATACACAGGTATGAATTGCCACAATAGTCAACAAACATCAGTCTTTCCTGCTTCTTTCAAAAAAAGTACAAGAGAAGGGTGAGAGCATGTCTAGGCTTGAGAAAGGCCACATGGAGAGTGTGGCCCGAGAGAGGGTTCTTGAAAGACAGGGTTTCCGTGGGCAAAGACTGGGAGGTGGGACATTTCAGGTGAAGAGAAAACAAGAATATTTTCAGGCCAAATGGTTCAAGTTGGAGAGTGGGTTATAGAGGGTAGTAGGAGAAGAATTAGGTCCAGAGCATCAAAATAATGACCATTATCTTGTCTCATGTGAGGTGCTGTGGCAAGTATATTTATTTATTAAATCTTCAAAATCCTGTAAAATATTGTATATTTATGTTCTAGGTTTTCTAAGGGCCACATGAGTAGTAAATGACAAATGTGTTTCAAACCCAGGTCTGTCTGATAGAGAAATGTGTGATCTCGGCCACCATAATATATTGGAATTTCGGTTTTTGGATGGCTAGCCTACAAGGTACTGTTGAAAAATGTGAGTGAGTGCCTAAATATTTACAATGTAATAATGTGATAAATTCAGTAATTTAGGTGTTAGGTTTTGGGTATCGTGGGAACATAGGGAAGAGGCAAAGTACTCGTCTGGGGGTGGATGAACAGAGTTTGCCTAGGAAGTGATACCAGCGTTGAGATCCAAAGACATGCAGCAGTTAGCAGGGCAAGAGAGAGTCGACAAGGAGGGTTTTCTTGGCAGAGAGAGCAGCCTGTGAAGGGCACAGAAACGCAGCAGTAGGAACTGCTACTGGTGTCTCTGAAGATGCTAGAGATGAATGTGGCAACGTGTTGGGACTATGTCATGAAACCCTTGGGTCCTGTGCAAAGGAGCAAAGACTTTATCTTGGAGGCGGCCTGATCTTACTGCAGGGTTTAAGGCAGGGTAGTGATAGGATCAGACTTCCACAATTAGAAGATGCTAGATTCATTTAAATAAATGTGAACAGGCGTGAATCAATTCCCAGGGGAAGCTTCATCCCCGAGTACTCTTCCTGCCTTGAAGCTTAGGCTGTTATTAATAGTTACCAAGTAGCCTTAGCTTTTAGTGTCTGTGCTTGCGGTTGGTAACTTTTGCTACCCTTGTTCGTCTGCTACCCACCATTCCAGTCCCCATCCATCATGTGTGTGCTACACAGAACCCTGGCCAGGATCATGAAGAGAGAGTGAAAAAGTAACAAGAGGAAAAAAAAAAAAATTACGGATTAATGTAAGCCTAATGTTTATTTTGGTGATAGATTTTGGTGTTCATATGAGTACATAAGCCCTTCTAAATTAATCTGATGTTTTCATCCCAGGTTTCCAGGTTGGGAATTGACTGAAGGTAAAATAATTGGAAATTATTGGTGTAGCCCAAATTGCATTACAGCTGCCAAGTGTGGATACACAGGAGCCAGGCTGCTTTTGTCTGCTTCCTCATAAACATTCTTTCCGCATTCTTTATCAGCACATAATCCTGAGACACAAAAAGCCTTTGTGTCCCACTGGGAATGTGAGAAAATCAAACCCATCTATTGGTTTTGCTCCTGGTTAGGGACCACTAACATTTCTATATTAACCACCCAGGTTTCGAATTGAGATAAATGTTATCAGCAAGATGTGTCCTATATTTTCACCAAAGAGACCTCCGTTCAAAAGAAGAAATCTTAAAGCAGACTATAAATGTCTGTTTTCATCTACCTGATGTTGTGATTTGTGGGTAATTGTTAAACACATAAATTTGACGGAACTTAGCCCAATAGTAAGCACTTATATAGAACTGCCCAGGTGCCAGGCACTTTATGTATATTAATAAATTTAATTATCATCACAATCATGTGAGGTAGGTATTATTGTTATACACTGTTATAGACTGAATTGTGTCCCCTAAAATTTATATGTTGAAGCCCGAACCTCCAATGACTGTATTTGGAGGTAGGGCCTTCAAAGATTTAATTGGGGTTAAATGATGTCATAAGGGTGAGGCCCTAACCTACAATGACGGATATCCTCATAAGAAGAGGAAGAGACTCCAATAATGGGTGTGCACAGAAAAAAGGACACAGTGAGAAGGCCACACGGTGGCTAGTCCACAAACCAAGAAGCCTCAGGAGAAACCAGCCTTGCTGGTATCTTAATCTTGGACTTCCAGCCTCTGGAACTGCAGGAAAGTTAATTTGTTTTTGTAAAGCCTCCCAGTCTGTGGTATTTTGTTATGCCGGCCCTAGTAGACTCATACATACCCATTTTATGACACGGGTAAATGGAGGCACAGAGAGGTTGAACAACTAGCCGAATGTCACATAGCTTAGAAAATGACAGTCAGGATTCACACTTGAGGAGGAGGAGTGATTATGGAATTGAAGCTGTTAATCACCATGCTATTCTGCTTCTCATGAAGGTAGAGCTTCCCAATATCTGGGTCTGGGTGGTGTGCCCACATATTGCCTTTGGCATTTTCCCTCCCCTTGTTGTCTCTGCCTACTCCTCTGCTTTCTAGTGCTCAGTATTCTTGGACTGTTCACACTGGGCTGTACTATGTAGGAGGGATACATCTGCAGAATCCCTTACTCTTGTCATGGTTGGTAATTTGCTGTGGCTTAAGCAATTCCATGGTTTAGAATGAGCAGAGTTAGCAAACACTTAAAATTTTTCTTGTTATGCGTTAACTTTTCAAATAATAGCAAAACTCACCTTCATTTTTTTCCCAGCATTAGTCTCATTATTTCTGTTAAAGACTGCTTTTGTAGCCTATCCCTGACTGCCATTTCTTGGAGAAGAATTTTTGCGAAAGGAAGGGGGAGAAGGAAAGAAGAGCGAGGAAGGGAAGTTATTTGAACTAAAGTGACCATGTTAACTCATGTGACTGGTCTAATGGATGAATTGAGCTCTTTTTAATTGTTCAAAAGAATGTTTAATATGGCATAATATTTAAAAATATTCTTTAAAATATGATAGTATGTTTTTGGTAGATACTTATGCTTCTGCAAACCTAAAGAAATGATTCAGTTGTGAAAATGCAATACAGTGAACATTGAGGATAGGTGTGGGAACTTTCCTGAAAGTGCAGATATAGAATGGATTATGCTGTATACATAGCTGCATTGGGATTGGTCTGGGAAATAATGAAAAGTTTATTTCTGAGCTTATTAAACATTTCCTACAAGCTTGCAATTGTATAGGTTGTATGGGAAAACAAAACTTATACTGAATACTTGGGCTCTTTTCCTGAAACTCCTTTTAATGATGTAATTAAATAAAGACCAGACAATGTGTACCTTGTCATGTGCCTTTTATATAGTGTAATTTGATACAGATTCTTGGCCACAGATAAATCAAATTAGATTTTATTGATTAGCATATTTGCTTTTATATTTTACTTAATTTTATATGAATAAGAGTTATGTGATAAACATTGCTTAATTTCTGAAACTATTTTAATATCACTTCAGTTATTATGATTCAGGTCTGAGAATATGCATCATTTCCAAGTGAGATTTGGTCCTAGCCGTGGACCAACCTATTACCTGTTCTGTGTGCAGGACTCTTACAAGGATTAGAAGAAACAGGAAGGTACAATGAGCTTTACTCTTATGTATGAAACTCTAAATAAAAACTGCCTCTAGAATAATTTATGAAGCTTTTTTCCATCATGGAACCACTTTATCTATATTTCTGCATATAATTTCAGTAGAAAATATGTTCCATTTTCAAAATGAAACATTCGTCTTTATAAATTACCTTATTTAATACCTGAAGGTACAGTCCTCAATTCGTGGCACAGGAATTAGTTGTTGTGGAAATATTTTCAAAACTCGAGCTTATGATTTCAGGAAAGTGTACCAGAGAATCATGTGAATTGTTAAATCATTTTTTAAAGTATGTTCTTTTCTCATGCCTACTCATAGTAAAAATAGAGGAATGTAAATTATGAGAAAAGGAGATTATTTTAATATACAGTAGAGTTTTTTCTTTCCCATTAGAGATCAATGGCTTTATAGCTTAGTGTAAATTTTTTTTTTATGTGAATAAACCTATTCTAGTTTTACACTATTCTATTTGTCAGTAAAAGCTGAAAGAAAGTAATTATTGGAGATTTCATCATAGCTGAAATTCACTTTTAAGAATTCTCTTTCAAATTTTAAAGAATTAAATGACATGTAAACTTATTTATCAAAAAACTTCAGTACCATTATATTAATACCAACATAGGGATGATGATTTTCTTCTTGAACTATATCCCTGCACTATCCACTCCCAGAAATGCTAAATAAGCGCTGCTTATTGGTGAAACTACTGTAAATATGGCGGTTTTGCTCTGAGCCCTTGAATAAACAATTTTAGCATGTAATTATCCAGCATACTCAACATGAAAGGTAAGTTAGACCTCTGTTTCAAAGATAATTACCTGCTTTTGTTTATGTTACAAATAGCGTATTCAGTTGGATCCTG
>RJWJ010036790.1:0-15890 GCA_004363605.1 Indri indri | reverse complement strand
CCCCCCAAAACTGTGATTATTGAGTTATCTCAGACTTTTTGTGGCTTATAAACTGCCTGTGGAAGTAACTGCGTTGAAGGACAATGATGGTGTAGATTCAAAAGTTCTGTGTATATTTTTTTAATGGGTTACTTTTTAGATCAGCTGTGTTAGTTAGCTGTTCTTTTCTCAAGGCAAAAGTAGGCAGGAAGGATAACAGACCTATAAGTCATGTTGTATCTTCTAACATTTATGTTTAGAATAAGGTGTTTTTGTCTTATTTTGAGAAAAATAGTGTGAAATAAACTGCGCTTTTGAAGTTATGTAATTTTTATTAAATTTAATAATTTCTATTAAAAAGTACAGCTTTCTATAGGTTCTAATTTGTTGTAGTTTAATTTTTCTAATAAACCTTTTTACCTATGTGGTCATACGCATAGGTGTGCCATCAGGAATGAGTGATGAATGTTTCTTTTTTTCTAAAATAAGTTATTTGCAATAAAGAATCCTTTCCTTAAAAAGAGTTATTTAGTGTCTTGTTTGATTTTGTTTTTATTAAAGGAATTGCATGTATTTTTCCTTATTGCATATTATTCTGTTGATATATTTATTGAAGAACATATCCTAATTTTAAGCAGATTAATGCTTTTATTTCAGTTAATGGCCAACCAAGACCCCTTGAATCAAGTCAGGTGAAGTATCTCCGTCGAGAACTAATAGAACTTCGAAACAAAGTAAATCGCTTATTGGATAGCTTGGAACCACCTGGAGAACCAGGACCTTCCACCAACATTCCTGAAAATGGTAAATCATGAATCCTTCTCATTCTGATTTATTCTTACGTCTTTTGCAGGCTTTTAAAAACTCTTTTTTAGCAGGAGTAGGATGGCATGCTCAATGTCACGCTCTTTCTTGTTCCTGCCTCTGTACTAGTGTTCATGTCTGTGTCCCCAAACATGAATACTAGTACGTCAAGATTACTGGGAGGTTTCATTATCTCAATTCCTGGATCTCATCATAGACCTGCTGGAGGGTAGAACCTGGGAATCCCATTTGTAAAGTGCTGTCTGGGTGATTCTTAAACAACTAGTCTTGGACTTCTGGGTTTATGACATAGGTCAGTTTTTAAACTTTTTTGATTCATGAACCCTTTTCAGTGTAATAGATAATTAATGACTATTAGGAACTGAAATAATTTCATTAGTTTTATGTAGAATCTGAAGTAGTTTCAAGTAAAAAAGAAACTTATAGATTAGTACTATACATTAAAATGGTATGTTTTAAAGTTTATTTTAAACACAATTTTTAATAGTCATAATATTCAAAGAAAAACTAATTTTTTTTCCATTTTACAGATAACGTGTACTATTTATGTTAAGATAAAGCCCAAGGTTTATTGACAAAATTAGAAATGACATGGTTTTGGGACCAAATGTATTTTAAAATGTGGACTGAAATATAAGTATGTGTTATGGCTTGAAAGTGGATTAAAAAAAACTTTTCCTCAGTTTTTAAGATTCTTAGATATTGCACTAAAAAAATGATTTTTTTAACAAATATATTTGTTTGCTTATAATTTTCAAATGTTCAAAACTGTCCATATTGTGAAATAGTAATTTTTTTTTTAATCAGGCGTGGGTGACTATGGCATATAAAGGGCTTAGTAGAAGATGATTTTTGTGGACAGATGTCATGTATAATCCCTTGCAATCATTTTTTTTTTTTTTTTTTTTTTTTTTTAGAGACAGTGTCTTACTGTATTTCCCAGGCTGAAGTGTAGTGGCCTGATCATAGCTCACTGCAATTTTAAACTCCTGAGCTCAAGTAATCCTTCTGTCTCAGCCTCCTGAGTAATTAGGGACAATAGATGTGTGCTGCCACACCTGCCTATTTTTTTTTTTTTTTATTTTGGGTTTTACTGGGTTGCCCAGGCTGGTCTTGAACTCCTGGCCTCAAGCGATCCTCCTGCCTCAGTCTCCCAAAGTGCTGGGATTACAGGCAGGAGCCACTGTGCCCCTTGCAACTTTTAGATTCTGAGATATTATTCTATTTTTGGCCACTAAATAATTTTGAAGTTTTTGTTTTCTGCCTTTAGTTATAGTTTAAATAAAGATGGATTTTTCATCATTTCCCTCTCCCTCTCTTCTTCAATCATGTGGAATTGTGTTAATGGTAGATACTTAATAAATATTTGGTGATTGATTAGTAATTTCTAGTCCCACCTCTATTTCATGACATAATGGAGATTTGCTGAAATACTACAGTGAGATCCTCTTGGTCACTTTATGATGAACCTTTTATATTTCAGGTCAAAGCAGATTGCCTATTGTGAATCCTACCTATCCAAACAAAAAACTCTGATTTTCAATCGAGAATCTGATGAAAACCTTAGACCATATTCCTGGAAGAATTCATAGATGCAAACAGTATTTGTATATAATTTCAGGGAGTTTAACCATCTGTAGAAAATTATGAAATGGAGATCGGAATTCAACCAGCATGGCCAGTACTGTGCAGAAACTAGCTACAGTGGCCCACATTCTGATCTAAGGAATAGAATTACAAGCTTTTTGGTTTAGGTGAAACTTTTCTTACATGTTTCTTGCTACTGTAGCCACTGATTTTTTTTGTTTATCAGTCCTTTGTTTCTATATTTTTATATGTTTTAATGTTAGTTTCTCACCTGTGTTAATATAAAAGATAATACAATTCATTTCTTCTGTGCATCTTGGGAATTAACGCCACATGTTGTTTCTTTGTGTGGCCATCTTCTTGTCATTGTGTCCTGTCTGACATAGCTTATGATAAGATGATGTAAGAATAATACGTTCTGTGTTTTATTTTTAGAGGTAGCTGTAATTTATTTTTTGTTTTCTCTCCTGCACTTAGTGAGATAACTTACCTCTTGTCCACCTGGCTTCTGTGAAATATTTTAAGCTTCTATTTAATCACATATTGTGGTTTAATAATCTCCTTCTCAAGAAAAATAACATAAATAAACCAACCAAAAAAACTCTACATCAGACACTGAAGTCTAATCCACAAAACAAAACTGCCAGTCAGCTGTCAGTACTGTTTAGAACCTGCAGATTACCCTTACCAAGAAATATGTGGTCGCCTATGGTCTTGAGTGCTCTACCTCGGCAATGGTTCTTGGACACTTGTTTTGCTCTGCGAGGCAAACGAAGTGTAAGCTGCATTACATATTGGAGTTACCTGTTCCAGTGTCTCTGGCAGCTAATGGAACAAGTAGTAGGCTAGTGGACATACATTGTGTTTCCTGATGGATTTGGTTTACCATAAGTGAAAAGAGACATAGGTAGTGAGAGGTGGTAGTGTTGTGAGGGGGAATAATTTATAAGATTGGTGTGGTATGCTTTTGGGATGTTGTCTTGCGTTGGAAATTGGTGAGGAAGGTAGATGACTGGTAGACATTTATTTCATTTTATTTATTTTTATTTCTGCATATTATGGGGGTACAAATGTTTTGGTTACGTTGCCCTTGGCCGCCCCCCCACCCCCCAGTCAGAGCTTCAAGCATGTCCATCCCCCAGATGGTGCGCATCGCACTCATTATGTATGTATATACCCATCCCCTCCTCCCCCGGTAGACATATTTTAAAGGAGTACTTATAGAACTATTTATTTTCCAGAAAATTAGGAAATATTTGCATAACCTGGAATGGCAAGTTAGGAATGAATGAGAGCTGCCAGCCAGTGTGTGCTGGGGGGATGCTTAGTACTTACATTTTTTTCACAAGATAAATTTTTTATTGATGGCAGGGGTTATCTAATAACTGATGTTCATTTACTTGTTTGGTAACAGAAAAAGATTGATAATCATTGTCTCTTCATTGAGTAAATGGTTAGCAATATTCTTCTTGTTTACTTGTTTATGTTGGCTTTTTTTTTTTTTGATGTCTTTTTTTATATCTTGGTCTTGGATTCCCATTTGTAAAATGTAGGTTATTCTTGAACCCCTTTTCTTTCACAAGATAGTACTATAAATGCCTGTTGGTATTAATATTCTTAGAAGAAAAGCATGGTTTTAAATTTAACCTATTCATAATATTTAACATTTTTTTTTCTGTTTTTTAAAACATTTTATTATTGAAACATTTAAATATATACCAAAGGAGACATTATAATGAATCCCATAAACCCACATCCAACTTCATCAGTTACCGACTCATAGTCAGTATCGTGTCATCTATATTCCCACACACTTCCACCCCTCCCATATTATTTTGAAGCAGATCCTATACACATCATTCTATCTGTAAGGATTTTAGCAGGTAGTTTAGTAAGTAATTTAATAAGTAATAAGTATATTAAAATAAGAGGTAGCAAATTCAAAGTATGTTTTTAATATGCTGTTTACAGAAGATTAAGCCTGAATTCTGGTTGCTTTGATTTCCATGTAATTTAATAGTGGACCAAGAAATAGTAGAAATAAAACATAAAAGTTGAGATTATAACCTCAGCTAAGCTGCTTATTCTTTTAAAAAATAAAGCATTGGTTCCTATAGCTGTTTCTTCCTGAGTGCCCAGTATTAATCCAATATTAGGATATAGGTCATAGGGCTCCACAAAAAACAAAAAAAAAAAGGTAAAATATTTCTCTCTGTTAAGGAGTTTGTACTTTTTTTCCATCTAATAATTCTTAGGGAAGGGGGTAGATAATAATTTATTTGGGAAAGCTGTTATTTATCTTGTGTTTCTTTTTGTCCTTTTTCCCCTGATTTTAAAAGTAAAAATATAAATAAGTATAAAGAAGAAAAGTAAAATGATCTATAATCCTGTGTTCAGAGATACTTTTAACATTCCAGACTATAATTATGCACATATATATTTCTCTGTCTTGTATTTTTAGGCGTTGTTGAACATAGATAAAATAGAAACAAGATTTTGTTTATTGCTCTGTTCTTGTAGATACTGTGGATGGTAGAGAAGAAAAACCTGCTTCTTCTGATTCTTCTGGAAAACAGTCTACTCAGGTTATGGCAGCAAGTATGTCAGCTTTTGATCCTTTAAAAAACCAAGATGAAATCAACAAAAATGTTATGTCAGCATTTGGCTTAACAGATGATCAGGTTTCAGGTAAGTTAGTTCCTACCTCCTTCCCATCCTCATCCCAGACCTCCCTCCTTCCTTCCTTTTTTCTTTAATGGAAGAATAATTTGGATATGATGAAGTGTACAAGTCTTAAGGGTTCCATTCAGTAAATGTTTACATATGTATACACCTATGTAAAGCACTGACTGCATCATATCAAGATGTAGGTGATTTCTAGCACCCTGGAAAGTTTTCTTGTGCCCTCTCCCAGTCAGTGGCAGCCTTCCCCTTATAGAAGAACCACTGTTTGTTTCAAGTAAAATTTATTGAAAGTAAAATTTAGAAAGTTTTTTTAAAAGCTGAGCTATTTTATAATCTTATTTCAGATTTGTTACAGGATTTAAATTGCTTTTGATAGATCTTGTTATATCTTCTGATCCTTAAGTTAGAGAAATTGAAAGAGAAACTGAAAATGTAGATTTCTGTTTAAATTGCTTTAATGTGGAAAGTGCTTTTATATGAATAAGCTTTTAACCTTAAAACAGCATTTATACTGTAATTTATTATTATTTTTAATTTGGGGCTGTCATTTCTTCAACATTTTTTTCTACTTTCTCTCTCGAGATTCTAATTACACATACATTAGAGAGCATGATACTGTCTCCTGGGTCTCTGAGGTTCATTTTTCTTGAGTCTTTTTTTCTCTCTGTTCTTTAGATCGGATGATTTCTATTTAACTGTTTTCAAGGCCACTGTGATTTCCAGTGTGCTGTTGAACCTTTCTAATGTAGCTCTGGAATTTCCACATTCATTAAGACTATATTTTCCTGTAATTCTTTGAGTGTATTTTTGTTTGATTCTTTACAAATATTTATAATAGCTACTTTGAAATGTTTGCAACATCCAACATTTGAGCCTACTTGGCATCAGTTTCTATTGACAGTCTCCCCCTGTAACCCCCACTATGGGTCACAATTCCTTGTTTCTTTGCACATAGTTTTTGGTTGAAAAGTGGACATAGTAGTTAATATTTTATAATGGGATTTTTTTATGTTCTTTTGAGGATTTTTTGTTATTGTTACTCTAGCAGGGAATTAATGTGTATGAACGTGTCAAGCTGTGTAACAAAAAGAGAGGGACTTTCTAAAAGAAAACCATAATTATTTGAGGATAGGGCATTGCCGTGGGAATACATGTACCATAGTAAACTATGTGTGTATTCAGGGAGATAAAAGAAGACAAAGGTTTTTACAGAAAAAATGAGGAGGATTACGTAATTGTTTTGAAATAATTACCCTTGGCTACAAAGATCATCAACAAGTTTGAGGTTGGACAGGTAGTTGCTGGGCAGATGTCCTTGCAGAAGTATTTTTTGTGTAAGGTTGCAGTGTCCTTCGTGCAAGGTTGTGGTTTTTGCAGTCTTCTGTGATAGTTTTTATCAGTCATACAAGTGTGATTTCATGGCCTTTTCAGGCTCTGTTTGTCAGAGTGTTTTTTTTTTTTTTTTGAAATATTAGTGACTCCATTTTGATTTTGATAATTTTTACAACATAATTCAGAACTACTCTGTCTCTTCCCATGGTATATGGCAGCTGATAACTCTGCTCAGTCCTTTCAGCTCTAGGTCCTGCTTTTTTTCTGACCCTGTGGGGGTTATCCCTTTCCCCCATCCCAACCCTAGAGTCAGCTGGGGATTTGGGCATAGTTTATACTTAGATTTTGGGTCTTACCCTACCCCTTCATGGCCCTCTGACTCCAGGGATTTTCCCCCTAAATATTCAGCTGCTTGTCTACCCAAGAAGTTGTTAACACTGTGGGTAGTTTTTTTTTTTTTTTTTTTTTTGTTAAACCATCAGAGCTGCAGGGGTCAGGGCTTGCAATTCTTATCTACTGTAATTCCCTTGGGGTAAACTCTTCTGGTTTCTGCCAACATTTGATTGATTTCCAGTTATTTCAAATAGTTGTTTTCTTCTATTTTGTTCAGGTTTTAGTTGGTACCTGCAGGAGAGTTTACCCGACCAATTTATTAATACTTTGTCATTATCATTAGTTGGAAATACAGTATTCAGTCTATTCATTTTGTATTTCTTTGATACTTTTATAGGATTTTTCACTAAAGAGAATTGTGTGAAATTCTGAAAATAAGAGACATTTATTTGTATACGATGCTCGTTCTTGGCAAAAGAAGACATCAGACAAGTGACACATGAAAAACACATTTTTAGAACAACTGAAATATGAATTAACATTTCAACTACTTATTATTTCAGACTTCAGGAAATGCCACATAGAGGAGTGAATAGTTATATATGAGGTCAGACTTAAAAGTTTTGATTTAAATATAGTATATGCCAGACCTGAATAATATTAATATGATTCACATTATTCGAAGAGCGTTTTTCTGATAGCTTTTGTATGTTGAATTGGAATAGGAAAAATTGTATACATAGACAACAGCCAGGATACTTTTGTAGTTCTTCAGGTGTGATGTGGTATAAAAAATTTGGCTATCCCAATGTGGAAATGGGAAGGAGGGATGAATTAAAACAAATGTAGGATGAGCAACATTAACTATAATAAATTACATATAAGGGAGGAAAGAGGAGTCAAAGCGATATGTATTTTTAGGATAATAGCACAGTGTCTTTTGTAGGAAGAATGTAGGTATTTATCTATACATATATAAATATACATAAAATGGTGGTAGACAGAAATAGTTATCCATTTTATTCTGGTAGTCATCAGTCTTTCTTGCATTACCAGTATTATAACCTAGTTTATTTAGGTTCTCATTACTACCTGGAGGATTTGCTGCCAACTGTGTGCCTAATACAGTGGAAAGTTCTGGGGATACACCAGAGTAGAAGATAGAGGTTTGCCCTCAGGGAAATTAGGCTGCTAATGATAGCAAGTACTTACATGGAACTTTCTAATAACTTTTATAATCTTTTGCTGTATAATCACTTTTATAAGCACTTGCTAAAAGCTTTCATTAACTCATAATACAGTAACCTTATGAAGTAGGAATTAGTGCATCTTTTGTACATATGAGAAAACTGAAACATAAAAAGAGATTAAGTAACATGCCCAAAGTTACATAGCTAGTAAGTGGGAGCACCGGGATTTGCACCTAGGTAGTCTGGCTCCAAAACCAGTGCCTTCAACCACTCTTCCATGTTGCTGAAACAAAGAGAACTTAAAGGAATAAGACATATCTACAGTTATCTTCAGAATATCTTTTTTGTCTGTCACAGCTTTGGAACTGTAGTATATTCTCTCCATTCACTTCTGTGTTCATTATTTTGGAAGAATTCGAGTGTTGCCATGTATAAGGTAGAGTGCTAGGCCTTGTGAGTTGACAAAAAGAATCAAGAGTCAGGATCCTGGCCAAAAGAGCTCATGGTCTAAGAGGGAAGGATGGGAGCTGTTCAGAAATGAAAAAAACTGATACGGGTCATAATAAAAGTAAACTAGGTAGAAGTTCACTAGAGGAAGAAAGTATTTATGGGTCAAGAAGGCTTACTAGAAGTGTGGAATTACAAATGGGTTTTTAAAAATGTTATATTTAAATATGTGGGACATAGTGAAGAAGATAGTAATAAATAGAGATCAAAAAAATTTAGACATATTATGGGAATAGGAAGTGGGTAAGTTTAGCTGAAAGGGTGGCATGCGAGAAGAAGAATTGTGAGAAAGAACGTCTGGACCCTTGAATACCAAACCAGGGGGTTGAACTGAATTTATGGGCAATTTTATCCCCATTGAAGAGTAAAGTGATACTTTTGGTCTACAAAATACATTGCATGGCAGGGGGAATATTAGTATTGCAGACACGAGTTGGTTTTTGCAGAGGGAAGTTAGGACTTAGGAATATACTCCACACTTTATAGGGAAGAATTTCCAGTTGTAGCTTTGGACTCTTAAGAGACTGGAGCAAAGGAAAAAAGGAAGTACATACATTTAATGTAAAAGACTGCATTTGTGGTGATATACTTATTCTATAGTACTTTTATTTTTAGTCTCTTTTAACCAAATTTCTTAATAGAGCTTGCTGAGGCTAAGCCTTGTATTGGGTACTGAACTGGTTTTTCATGACCTTCTAGGGCCACCCAGTGCTCCTGCAGAAGACCGTTCAGGAACGCCGGACAGCATTGCTTCCTCATCATCAGCAGCTCACCCACCAGGAGTTCAGCCACAGCAACCACCATACACAGGAGCTCAGACACAAGCAGGTCAGATTGAAGGTAAAATAGAGTTTAGAGAACATTTAGGGGAAGGTACCCGTGCAGAAATGTTTATTACTATTGTTGGCAATGGTAAACAACTCACATATGCAGTCATGCCATGAATGCAGCTGTGAAAAATTTTGATTTACTGACATGACTTGGTGTTAAAAAACAAATAGAAAATATATCAGGTATTTTTCTGATTATTGAAAAGAAAAAAACTAAAAAATTGTTTAAATGAATATAGATACAGAGTGAAAGATCAGGAAGGATTCCTACCAGTCAATCGTCAGTGGTGACCCTTGGGGAAGAGAGTGAAATTTGGAAGGGTGACTTCACACTTTATTTTGCATAACGCTTAGGTGCTATTTTATCTCCCTCTCCCTTTCCCTCAGCAACTGTGCATTATTTTTGTAATTTAAAAGATTTTTAAAATATAAGTAGAGTGTAACTTAAGTGTAGTTTTTTTTGAAAAGATTAATAGCTCTTTATATTTTTGTACAGTTATTAGTAGGTCTTTAATGGAAAACAATGTATTTTAAGTCATACTTTTTTCTCTAAATGTGTCCTTGGATGAGTAATTTAGTTTCACTGGGTTTTGATATTCTCACTGTAAAATGTGAAAGTTGGACTAAACAATTGGTTTCAAAAGAATGTCTTTAGTCCCGAATGAAATATAACTTGAAAGCTCAGTTTTTAAAACAGATAAAGGGATCATGGCTGTGGTTGAAGGGAATCAAGGGTCCGTAAGCTTAGGACAGCAGGCACCGAAGTGCCTCATTGAAATCTGGATCTCTGTAGAACATGGCTAAGTATTTACTGATCTCTAGAGTACCTATCAGATATTAAAACAAATATTTCAAATATTAAAACTGATATTTCTGTGAATTTCCTGTGCATGTTAGGACTTTAAAACCACACATTCTGTTTTAAAACAAACACCAGGTGGTGCTCTAACTTCATATAAAAGGATCAAATGGTGGTATGATGTTTTTACTGCGTCGGAAGCAAGTGATTGAGGTTATCAATTAAAAAAAAATCATAGCCTGAAGTATGTAAATATATATGTAAATGAAGTATAGTGACCACTTTTGTAATAGAATCCTATCTATCATCCTATGGTGATACTTTCAGAGTTGTTCAATGAATGAATACTAGGCATTAGGGATTAGCAGGTGACAATTTGCTGATGAATGAATGGTTTGGGAAGAATTTCTTATTACCATAAGCCTTTTCTCAACCAACTTTAGTTACAGTCTTCCTCTGCACCAAAATACAACTGCCAAGACTAGAACAAACTAGAACTAAAGCAGATGTGGGCTGAAACAGAGGGGCAAAAGCAGAGTTTGGGTATGATGAGAGTGTAATGCCTGCATCAGGTGAACTAAAACTATTTTTTTTTTTAAACCCATTTTTAAAATACGTATTGTAAAATGGTGGTTGGAAGGCTAATTGTACCAAGTAATGTTTGCTGTTCACATGTAAAGGAATGAGATTTAAAACTTCACTAGCAATATCTAAAATTATTTTATGAGGGGTTTGTTTTAATTGAAAATTTGCAAATAGGTAAAATTTTAAAAATATGAAAGGATTTAACAGCGAAAAATTCTCTCTCCCACCTCTATTCCCCAGCAACCAAGTTCCCTTTTGCATAGGCATCAGATCAACACCATTTGATATGCATTTAATTCCTTTCGAGTGGCATTCATTATACTTGTATGCCTTGCTTCAGCTGTTACTTTTAGCTTACATTAAAACATACAGTATAAAATTGTGCAGTTAATATGTGACATTATTCAAAAGATTAATAACTGATCTAATTCTAGATCAGTGCTGTCCAAAAGGATTACAATGGAAGCGACATGTGATTTAAAATTTTCTGTTAACTACATTAAAAAGTTGTTAAAAAGGTGAAATTAATACATTTTATTTAGCCCAGTATGTTCAGTATACCAACATGTAATCGCTATTAAAAAATTAATAATTTTTTTTGTGCTGTGTCTTGGAATCTGGGATGTTACTGATTTGAAACACTTCAGACAACATACAGCATATCACAATTCAAAATAGCTACATTTCAGGTGCTTAGTAGCAACATGTGGCTAGTGGCTAGTATATTAGCACAATTTAGATAAATATATCTGTTATTTATAGATTCCCAAGATGTGAACTGTAGGCTACTTTAATGAATACTTCTTGATATTATATAATGAGTCCCTGACATTGCCAGTTGTTAAGACTAACTGCTGGTTATAATTTGATCAGAATTAGCAACATAAAAATGTATAACTTATAATTGATTAACATAGCAATGTCTTATAATGTGTAATAATTTAAAAATAAAATTAATAATTCTGAGTTGTTAGTTAAAACCCATAAAAGGGACCTTGGAATTACATATTTTTTCCCCAAGGAGTAAAGTCTTAATATGTTACTTAGTTAAAAGGACCAACAAAATAATGAGCATCATTTAAAAAAACAAAATGAACGACGTTACCCTTCTTCAGATAAAGCCAGTCCTTGTTACTGTGGAAAACTGTGTGTTTGGGTAGTTGCCAAAAACATAGATAAGTGGTGAAGAGATGAGCACTAAAAATTATCAGAGATCAGGAGGTATTGCTGTTAGACAAACTAAAAAGGTAAAAAGGATATATTTAATAACTAAAATCTGTAAAATCATATGCCAGTATAATGAAAAGCTGAGTAGACTTTAAAAATAACTTTTTACTCTGTAAATTTTGAAACATACATATAGAATAATCAACTCTTCATGTACCCATCATGTGGCTTGAACACCTATCAATATTTTGGCATGATTTTTTAATCTATTCCCTACCCCCCCTTGAATTTGCTGGAGTATTTTAAATCAAATTCTGAACATGTTATTTTACTCAGGTATTTCACTATGCATGTCTGACTGATAACCTTTTGACATAACCACCATGCCATTATCACACCTAACAAATTTAACAGTGATTCTTAATGTCAACACGTTAGTTTATATTTGAATTTCCCTAATTGTTTCAAAATCACTTTATTACAGTTGACTTGTTCAAATCAGAAGCCTAACAAGGTTCATACTTTGCATTTGATTAACATGTCTTAAGTCTTTTTTTTCAATAGCTGTCATCCCTTACCTGTTTCCAGAGCCAAACTATGTATATTAATCATCTAAAGCTATGTGACTATTACTCCAAAACCTGGATGAAACATTATCTCATACAGTTTTAGAGAATCTGGTATCTGAAAATGGATGATTTTGGCTCAGGGTCTTCTTATGAGGTTGCAGTTAAGTTGATTGGTGGGGCTGTAGTCATCTGAAGCTTAGCTGGAGCTGGAGGATTCAGTTCCTCACCACGTGGACCTCTCCATAGGGCTGCTTGGGTGACCTCATGATACGGCAGCTTCCATCAGAGTGAGTGATCAAGTCTTTCATGACCTGTCCTCAGAAATGTCACTGTCATTCTGAAATATTATCTTGGTATACCTGTTAGCCCTATTCAGCGTGGGAAGGACTGCACAAGGGAGCAGATACTCATGTGCTTATTGGTTGTACTTTGGTCATTTTTGTATTTAGGAGTTAACAAATCTTTTTGGTTTCTAAGAATATAAAAGGATATTAACCCATGTCACATGCTATACATGAGCAGAAGTCATTGTGGGTCATCATGGAGGCCAGCTACCACTCAGTGTAATAAAGTACATTTCCAGAAGTTTTACCATTATTCTTTGCTTCATCCTGTTCCATTTTTTTCCCCTTAGGTAATTTCTATCACTGGTTCTTTTTGAAAACGTGCATAAAACATAGCTTACATATATAGTCATGCACTACATAATGACATTTCTGTCAACAATGGACGGTATATATGACGTCTCATACAATTATAATGGAGCTGAAACATTCTTGTTGCCTAGTGATGTTGTTAGCCATTGTAACTTAGCGGTAAGTTACAATGTGTGTTTGTGGTGATGCTGCTATAAACAAAACTTGTGTTACCAGTTGCATAAAAGTATAGCACATTCAATTATGTACAGTTCATAATACTTGATAATGACTGTTACTGTTTGTGTATTTACTATACCATATTTTATCGTTATTTTAGAGCATATGCCTTCTACTTATTAAAAAAAAAGTTAACTGTAGAAATAGTCTTTCAGAACATATTCCAGAAGAAGGTGGCATTGTTGTTACGGGAGATGACAGCTCCATGTATGTTTCTGTCCCTGAAGACCTTCCAGTGGGACAAGATGTGGAGGTGGAAGACAGTGATGCTGGTGGTCCTGACCCTGTGTAGGCCTAGGTTAATGTGTGTGTTTGTGTCGTCATTTTTAAAAAAAAGTTTAAGAAGTAAAAAAATTAAAATAAAAATTTTAAAAATAGAAGAAAGCTTATAGAATATGTATATAAAGAAAAATACTGGGCTGGGTGCAGTGACTCACACCTGTAATCCTAGCACGCTGGGAGGACAAGGCAGGTGGATCGCTTGAGCTCAGGAGTTCGAGACCAGCCTGAGCAAGAGCGAGACCCTGTCTCTACTAAAAGTAGAAAAATTAGCTGGGCGTGGTGGCGTGTGCCTGTGGTCCCAGCTACTTGGGAGGCTGAGGCAGAAGGATCGCTTTGAGCCCTGGAGTTTGAGGTTGCAGTGAGCTATGATAATACCACTGCACTCTGGCTGGGGCAGCAGAGTGAGATTCTGTCTCAAAAAAAGAGAAATATTTTTGTAAAGCTATAAAATGTGTTTATCTTTTAAGCTAAATGTTATAGAAGAGTCAAAAAGTTAAAAATTAAGTTGATAAAGTAAAAATATAAGCTAAGGTTAACTTACTAAAGAAATAAGATTTTTTAAATAAATTTAGCATAGTCTAAGTGTACAATGTTTATAAAGTCTGCAGTAGCGTACGGTAATGTCCTAGGTCTTCGCATTTACTCACCACTCAGTCACTGCCTCACCGCCTCACCCAGAGCAATCGCTAGTCCTGCAAGCTTCATATTTTTACTGTACCTTTTCTACGTTTAGATAGGTAGCATTGTGTTACAGTTATCTATAGTATTCAATACAGTAACATGCTCTGTGGGTTATAGCCTAGGTGCAATAGGCCATACCATCTACGTTTGTGTAAGTATACTCTGTGATGTTTGCACAATGGCACATTTCTCAGAACATATCCCCATCGTTAAGCAATGCATGACTTTATCTTTTTGTATTACTCAAAACATCACTATAAACAATGTTTACACTTTGCTTTCTTCACTTAATATATCTTGTAGATCTCATCTTTCAAGTATGTAAAGATGTTCATCCTTTTTGTAAGAGTTAAACATAGATTGCTTATATCAGAGTACTGTGACAGAGTCCTATTTGGACTTGAATGAAGTGGGTTTAAAATAAGCACAGTAAGTCGTCACTTAATGTTGATAGTGGGTGATGAATATTTGTTGTGGGTTTTTTTTTTTTTTTTGTAGACAAATGTTCATCACCCACTATTGCCAACTCCCATGCTTGGCACTGGAGGTTAACTGGGAGCACAGAATGCTTACTGCTTGCTAGGAACTAAAAAATCTAATGAGACAAATTACTGACTAATTTAAAAAGGAAAACATTACTATACAATGGGGAAATTAAAAACATATTAGTATTAACCAAGTGATCAAAATTAACGTCACCAGAAATGGGCAAATATGTATCAGTCTCCAGATATGATATTGAAGACACATACATACATGACTAATATTCTGTTATGCCCAAAATGGATACACAAAAGCTAACCATGAGGAAACATCAGAGAAACCAAGCTGAGGGACATTTTATAAATGACAAGCCTATGTTTTATTGAAATGTCAATGTTACGAAAGAGAAAGAAAGGCTGAAATTAAGTATTAATTCAGACTAGGGATTAAAGAGACAAAATGACGCAATGCCATAAATGATCTTGGACTGGATCCTTTTTTTTTTTTTTCTTTACAAAAAATTCTATAAATGGCAGTAGAACAATTCATGAAATTGAAATGTACATTGTGGATTAAAATATTGTATCAGTGAGAAATTTCTGATAATTGAACTGCAGTTATGTAAAAAAATATTCTTGTACTTAAGAGAAATATACTGAAATATTTGAGGTACAGGGGTATGAAGTATGCAAACTATCTTAAAAGTTCAAAAAATACTGTGTATAAACACAGAAATAGAGAATGATAAAGCAAATATATTAAAATGTTGGTATATGAGAGAGTTTTTTTTTTTTACTATTTTTGCAATTTTTCTGTTTGAAATTATTTCAAAATAAAAAGCAAAAAATAAAAAGTTAAAAAAATTTAAAAAAATGTAGGTTCTTGGAAACTGACTTTAAGTGAAACAATATATAAGGAAACCAGTTTTGCCATGGGCTAATTGATAAAAACAAATTAAGTTCCTACAGCATATTTCTGGTCACCAGACTTATAAATAAAGACCATAAACAAATGAGAGGTATAGACACATTTTTAAGAAAGATTAATAAAAACAAGATAACTATTTACCCAGTTATTCCAGTTCAGGGTCATGTGTGACTGGAGCCTGTCCTAGCAGGTCATACAAGATGTGCACCAGCCCTGGACAGGATGCTATTTCATTACAAGGCTCATTCATTCAT